>ML372765.1:59885-74910 GCA_005239525.1 Nicotiana knightiana | reverse complement strand
ATAACGATACTTCGGGTGCAATCTAAAGTGAACTGTAATGCAATCTAGCTAGCGTAACTTGAGAGAGTGCGTCTAGTAAATTATCATAATTACTTGAGAGACATTTATGGTAGATAGAGTGTTCATGATTGATGGAGACAACTAATCAAACTATAAGAAGTATCCGAGAAGGAATTCACCAACGGGGGAAACCATAGCCTTAGACCTTTATCATAATTATTTACAACACATTGTTAGTAATTGTTAGTTATTATTATTGTCAGTATAATTAGTAAAACATCACCAATTTATATTAAAAAGTCTTGAGAGAATTGATTGAGTAAAAGTTGCGTATTCTAAAGACTTGATTGATACGTAAATTTCTTGTGGGATCGACTCTGGGCATAATACTCCGGATTATATTTGCAACGCCCGTTTAGTCTTTTATAAGACATAGTTGAGCGTGATCAGAGCCTTTGATTGATAAAGAGGATGATGTTCCAGCTCATACTGTACCCGTCGGACTAGCTCAGGTCTCGGAGGGGTTCATAGCCACTTCAGTGCTTTAGGACGCTCTAGTCTGTTTGGTGGGCCTTATGGAGAGTGTGGACTAGATAGGTACATTCTCGGTGGCACCAGCCGTCTCTCGGGCTGGGAGAGAAGCACAGACTCCCGCTAATCACACCCCAGAGCAAGCGGCTCCCCGGTATAAAACTCCAGTTGTCCCGCCAGTTAGGGTGGTTTAGCCGGTTGTTACGGCACGGGCCAATGATAAGCCTGCTATGTCTTTTGAGGCTTTGTTGAAGTTGGAAAAGTTTACGAAGCTCTATCCTTTTCATTTCAGTAGTTCACCTTCTGAGGACCCACATGATTATCTAGATTGTTGCCTCGAGGTATTGCAGAACATGGGTATAGTTGAGACCAATGGGGTCGATTTTGAAGTGTTTCAGATGACTGGTGGAGAGATTATATGCTGACTAGACCAGTTGGTTCGCCTACACTTACTTGGGATCAGTTTTCACATTTATTTCTAGAGAATTTCATATGCGTCACTCTAGGAGAGGATTACCGCATGCAGTTTGATCGTCTTCAGCATGGTAGTATGACTGTTACCTAGTACGAGACTCGATTTGTGGACCTAGCTCGCCATGACATTATCTTGCTTCCTACTGAGAGGGAGAGAGTTTGGAGATACATTGATGTGCTCACTTTCACTATCAGGAAGGAGATTGGAGATGATATTACTTTTTAGAGGGCCGTAGATATGGCGAGACGAATCGAGATGGTTTTTGCTCAGGAGAGGGGACCGGTGTTTGATAAGAGGCCTAATCATTTTGGTAGTTTTTGTGGTGCCTCATCTGGAGGCAGGGGTACTTTTGGTAGAGGCCATCCTCCGAGACCATTTCATTCAGCTCTTTAGGCATCTCAAGTATTTAGGGAGTTGTAGTCCTTATGTGCCTCATTCTGGGAAGCCAACCTACAGTGCACCATCAGCTCCTATTAGTGCACCTCCGATTCAGATCTCTCACCATGTTTATCCAGCTCGTTCGGGTCAGCTTCAGCTTCACCTTTAGCAACCACAGTAGCATGATGGATGTTTTGAGTGTGGAGGTACTTGTCACGTCAGGAGGTCCTGTTCGAGATTGTTGGGGGACATAACACAACAGAGTTCTCGTGCCATGGTTCCGGAATCAGTTGCTCCACCGCCCGCTCAGCCAGCTAGAGGTAGAGATCAGGTAGCCAGAGGTGAAGGTTAGGTCGTTAGAAGTGGAGGTCAGCCAGCTAAAGGTCATCCCAGAGATGTAGTTCAGAGTGGTAGGCCCAACCACGATATTATAATTCCCCATTAGGTCTGAGGCCGAGTCATCTGAAGTCGTTATCACAGGTATTTTTCCAGTTTGGCATAGAGATGCTTCAGTTCTATTTGATCCGAGCTCTATTTATTCGTATGTGTCATCCTATTTTTCTTCTTATCTAGTTGTGCCTCGTGATCCTTTGAGTTCTCATGTTTATGTGCCCATGCCTGTGGGAGATTCTATTGTTGTACATCGCGTCTATTGCTCGTGTGGGATTACTATTAGGAGTCTTGAGACTAGCGTAGATCTCCTACTTCTTGATATGGTATATTTTGATGTTATCTTGGGTATGGATTGGCTATCACCTTATCATGCTATATTGGATTGTCACGCCAAGACGGTAACCTTAGTCATGCCATGGTTTCCTCGATTAGAGTGTAAAGGAACTCCTTGTTATTCTACCAGTAGGGTTATTTCTTATGTGAAGGCTTGATGTATGGTCGAGAAGAGATGTCTAGAATATTTGGCTTATGTTCGTGATTCGAGTGAAGAGGTTCCTTCCATGGATTCAGTACCAGTTGTGCGTGAGTTTCCAGAGGTATTTTCTTCAAATTTGCCGAGGATGCCATCCGACAGAGATATTGACTTCTGTATTGATTTGGCTCCGAGCACTCAACATATTTTCTATTCCACCATACAGTATGGCCCCGCTAGAGTTGAAGGATCAGTTGCAATAATTTCTTGATAAGAGATTCATTAGACCTAGTGTCTCGCCCTGAGGTATGCCCGTGTTGTTCGTGAAGAAGAAATATGGGTCAATGAGGATATGTATAGACTATCGTCATTTGAACAAAGTTACTATCAAGAACAAGTATCTATTGCTAAGGATTGATGGTTTATATGATCTCCTTCAGGGTACCAAGGTATTTTCGAAGATTGATTTGAGCTCTGGCTAATGTTAGTTGAAGATTAAGGCATATGATGTCCCTAAAATGGGTTTCTGGACTCGGTATGGGAATTACGAGTTCCTAGTGATGTTATTTGGGTTGACAAATGCCCCAACAACATTTATGGATTTGATGAACCGGGTGTTCAATCCTTATTTGGATTCTTTTGTGATTGTATTCATTGATGATATCGTAATCTACTCCTGCAGTCGAGATGACCATACGCAACATCTTCAGATTGTACTTCTGACTCTGAGAGATAGCCAATTATATGCCATGTTTTTAAAGTATGAGTTTTGGTTAGACTCAGTCGCCTTTTTGGGGCATGTTATATCAGCAAAGGGCATAAAGGTGGATCCTAAGAAGATTGAGGCAGTTCAGAACTGGCTTAGACCTACTTCAGCTACAGCGATCCGGAGTTTCCTGGGTTTGGAGGGTTATTATCTTCGGTTCATGGAGGGATTTTCATCCATAGCATCCCCATTGACTAGATTGACCCAGAAGGGTGCCCTATTCAGATGGTCGAATGAGTGTGAGTTGAGCTTTAAGAAGCTCAAGACTGCTTTCACTACGACGCCAGTGTTGGTGTTGCCCATAGGTACAGGATCCTACACGATGTATTGTGATGCATCCCGTATCGGGCTTGGTGCAGTATTGATGAAGGATGGCAGGGTGATTGCATACGCGTCGAGGCACTTGAAGGTTCATGAGAAGAATTACCTTCATGACTTAGAGTTGGAAACCGTTGTCCATGCTCTGAAGATTAGAGGTACTATCTTTACGGCATGTCATGTGGGGTGTTCACGGATCATTGGAGTCTTCAATATTTGTTCAAGAAGAAGGATCTCAACTTGAGGCAGATGAGGTGGTTGGAGATGTTGAAAGACTATGATATCACCATTTTGTATCATCTCGAAAAGGCCAATATGGTAGCCGATGCCTTGAGTAGAAAGGCTGTGAGTATGGGTATCCTTGCATATATTCTAGTTAGTGAGAGGCAGCTTGTAGCAGATGTTAAGGATTTGGCCAATCAGTTTGTGAGGTTAGATGTTTAGGAGCCTAGTCATGTCCTAGCTTGCACAGTTTCTCGGTCTTCCTTGTATGAGTGTATCAGAGAGCGTTTGTATGATGACCCTCATTTCTTGTCCTTAAGGACAAGGTGCGGCACGGTTGTGCCAAGCAGGTTATTGTTAGAGATGATGGGGTTTTATGGATGCATGGTCGTATTTGTGTGCCTAATGTGTATGGGCTTCGTGAGTTGATTCTTGAGGAGGCCCACAGTTCCCGATATTCTATTCAACTGGGTGCCGCTAAGATGTATCAGGACTTGCAACAACATTATTGGAGGAGGAGGATGAAGAAGGATATAGTTGCATATGTAGCTCGATGTCTAAATTTTTAGCAAGTAAAGTACGTGCATCAGAGGCCTAGTGGTTTGCTTCAGATGCTAGAGATTCCTAATTGGAAGTGGGAACATATCACTTTGGATTTTGTTGTTGGACTCCCACGGACTCAAAAGAATTTCGATGCGGTATGGGTCATTGTGGACAGGTTGACCAAGTCGGAACATTTCATTCTAGTGGCAGTTACCTATTCTTCAGAGCGGTTAGCTGAGATTTACATCTGCATGATCGTCCGTCTTCACAGTGTGCCCGTGCCTATCATTTCTGATCGAGGTACACAGTTCACCTCGCACTTCTGGAGGGTTGTACCGTGTGAATTAGGCACGCGGGTGAACGTGTAATTGGTGGTCCAAATCTCGAGTTTTGACCAAGTGGGTCTGGGGTTGACTTTTGTTGACTTTTTGGGATAAGTGTAAAGATCTTAATTTTAGGTATTGTAATTGAATTCCCTATCATTATTTGTTGATATTAAGTCAATTTTTGTTATAATCGGTTGGTTCGGAAGATAATTGTAAAGGAAAGGCCCCGATTGAGCTTTGATTTGCTTGTGGAGTGAGGTAAGAGTTGGATCTAACCTTGATTTGAGGGAATTAGGAACCCTTGAGTTATGTGTTATGTAAATTACATGTGTAGCGACGTATATGCGAGGTAGGACTGTATATACGCCGTCAAAATGGTTGTTTTCATGCTTTCCCGTATTTCAGTATTTATCTCATTCCATGTCTTAACTGTTACATGTCTTAGTTGTTTTCTATGCCGTAATTTGTTACTTGTCATCTATTTAGTCTTGTATTGAAATGCTCGTTTCTTCTATGATTCCATGATTAATTGCTACTTGTTCGTACTTGTCTTACTTGTACACTTTAATTGTCATATATTTGACTTGTCTTGTTGCCTTGTGTTAATTGTGGCATTCCTTGATTTGGTATGAGGTTCCTTTATGGCTTTGCCTCCATATTCTTTAATGGTAGAGATTTCTGTGGATTAAGTTGTTGAATTGATTATATTTATTGATTTTGTTTATGGATCGGATTGCATGCCGCAAGGTGTTAAATAAGGGAGGACTGATATTGATATATGGTGGGATCGGGTTGTACGCGGCAACGAATTTTATATGTTATTTTGATATGGTGAAATAAGGGAGGATTATGATATTTATTAATATATGGCGGGATCGGGTTGTACTCCGCAATGAATTTTACATGTTATTCTTTATATTGATATTGGTGAAATAAGGAAGGATTGTGTTTGTACGGTCAGATCGGGTTGCACGCCGCAACTGATTGTGTGCTTTTTATTCATTGCTGCATTGTTTTAGCTTTCAGTGTTTTCATACGAGATTCTAAGAATTGATGTTTCTAGTTTTACTGATTTCGAGGATTGAGTTTACTTTCATAAGTTAACTACACTTTGCCTATGTTCCTTTCCTGTTATTATTATTATTATATTGCATATTGTTATTGTAAGTGACCCGCCTTAGCCTCGTCACTACTTCGTCGAGGTTAAGATCGCACTTACATTGTACATGGGGTCGGTTGTACTTATACTACACTCTGCAGTTCTTGTGCAGATTTTGGAGTCGGTCCTAGCGGCGATCAGTAGATTTGCTCGGATTGATTGCTTTACAGATACTTAAGGTACAATTGCACGGCGTCCGCAACCCTGAAGTCCCCTTTCATATCTCTCTAGTCGTTTACTGTATTTCAGACAGTTATGCTTTCATTCAGACTTTTATTTGTAGTAATCTAGTTTCTCTATACTTGTGACATCAGTTCTGGGATTATATCTTGATACCGTTGTTGTTATGGTTTTATCAACCAAACACCCCAAATATGGATGCCAAATAGACCGACGGGGCTGATTTAAGGCGAGTTAAAATGTGTTGAGTCAATAAATGAATGAGTCAATGACCTGTCCAAAAGTTACTTGGGTTGGTCAAGATAGACTAAAATTTGGGTCATACCCCAACACATAATATTAGTCAAACGGGTGATTTAGGGCGTCAAATGAATTAAAACAGTAAATCGAGATTCACATGGAGTGATACTTATACTACGATTAAATCATGCCCAGTTAGTTTGGAGATCCCTTCAGGGATGACCCAATTGGTTTGGAGGGGGTTATTCATGGCGATAAGCGGGGATCGATCCATCCTCAATGCCTTCTGGGTATAAACCTATCGCTCAGGGCTTGTTTAGTGTGGTTTACATCTTCTGTGTGATTTGCAGGCTATTACATAATTTACTCAATGCGTACAGGGTGCTCATCCGAAGGTAGAGACTATAGCAATAGCTGTAGTGACTGCGGGTTTTCTTGGGGTTAAAAAAAAATAATCAATGTACTTATGCGATGATAGTTAAATATTGGAAAAGTGAATATTCGGTGAATTGTTGGACATATCTGTCTAATTTATCTAAGCGAACAAAAGTTATCTTTTTATATGAAATGATCCTATAGAGTTTGCCAAAATTCTTGAATCTCAGTTGTAGCGCAAAAATATAAAATTCTTGCAGAAACTGTATTTTTAACAGTCACCCAAAAATAAAAATAAAATATATATATTTTTTTTCTAAAATCTAAAATTATTCCAAAAAACTCAAGTTCGGCTAAGAGATTAAATAAGCAACAAAGACACCATATGAATTCATATTACATTTTTTTCTTGCTCGGTTATGCATTTTACTTCTACAAGAACACAAATCTCCAACTTGCTAATTATCCCAATCAGAATATTTGTGCTTAAAAAATGTTCCATTATGCTGATAAAATCCCAAATAAAACCCTTCTGGTCTCACCACCCATACACATATCATTGTATAATCTGGAACTTCTCCATTATGGACACAATTCTCTGGGTCGTTAAACACTTCAAAAATACTCTCTTTTGAACCCCACCAATAATGAAAAAAATATAAAGTACGATCGAAAATAATTTCGCAAAATTTCCAAGTAAAGTTTTGTGTATTTGCTAGAAAATGATTTCCAAGATCATCATCCGCAGAAGCACAATGAATTTGCAGTTGAGGGGAATTAGAAAGAAGATCGCTGATAATATGTACGTGATACGGTTGTTTAACAAAAAAATAAGATTTTTAGTCAAAGCCTATTTTTATAAGAACATAGGTTACTGATAATCAAGAAATTCCCTACTTCCTCAATAATTCACTTGAAAGGAAATAAAATTGATAAAGAGATTTTAAAGAAAAAATAATGATTGATTGTACTGAATAAGCCAGAGAAAGTGATTATATTCCAATAGTACTCAGAACGTGCCTTTACAAGTGAAATTATCTCCCCTTATATAGGAGTTTATAAATATAACGTTTCCTACCATTTATGGTGGAATCAGTATGAGCTTTAATGACATTAATGGTCCGTTATAATTGGTAATCGTAACTGTCCGTGAAGATTCTATATCGATTCTGATTCCTCTTCCTCATTAATGGTAGGTTCATGAATCTTTCCTCTTTTCTGTCTTGATTCATTCCGCTCGTGCGTCTTCAGTAGCTGTTTAGATTCGAACGTTGATCCTCATTATCCCGTGGGTGATTGACTCGTACCCATTATATGCCAATTGTCATTCCTTATTGTTCCACATATTATACTCTGTCGGCTAAATATAATTTCATGTGTACTAATTATTTACCACTAATACAACGATCTGTTTAAAAAACAAGTTGTTATAAGGTCAAGGGGAAAAAGAAATAACAACAATAAGATGATGATAGAAGGGTGACTCAATTTGAGAAAATATGGATCGACGTTAAAAGGTTTAGTGGGTGATGCAAATTTATACAGATTTATTTTTGAGTAAAGTCAAATCTTAGTAACAAAATCTTAATTTTGAATTCCAGAAACTGCAACATTTTTAAAAGCACTACTCAATGACGGATATTATTATCCTTGAATTTATGGGAAGATAATAAAATTCGGTGAATTATTGATTGACTAATTTATTACCTCGAGATTTATCCTTTTATGGATTGATTTTCAACAGATTATACATCCCCTTCATCTATGTTACATATTAAAATAAATTAAATCATCATCAACGTGAAACATAAAATATTTTCAAGAAAACTCAATCATAATTGATGGTAGGCTATAATTGTGTATTCTAGTCGCTTACCGTACTCTAATTTACTGTACTTTTATTGTTGTTTGAACTTTAATCGCTAGTGTTTTGCACTTATTGTGTGTTTTATGCCTTGTAGGAACGATTCTCAGTTATGTAGATGTTGTGAAACTAATTCGAGCTATGTGCAGCTTTGAAGTCTGAGTAAAAGTCCAAGGGACTAAGTCGGGATCATGTTCGGAAGTCGAGGATCAATTTTGGACGTCAAAATTCAAGGAAGAACCAACTGCTGAAGAAATGCACTAGTGCGAGGCACTATGCGATGCATTAGTGCAAAGTTTTGTCAGAAATCTCCAAAGTTCAGAGACTGGATTTTTGTGGTCTGACAGGAAAAAGTATTAGTGCGACGCACTAGGTGACGCATGGAAAGCATTAAGTTTGTAAGTTTTCCTATTTCAGCTATGAAAGGGAAATATCTAGGTCCGACCCTACTTGGTATAAATACATGAAAAACGTTATTTTCTAGACTTTGGGCACACTTTAGACCTAGAGACACACGAGGAACATTCGGGAGCAAAGGATATCTGTGACGACCCGATCGGACATTTCGGGAATTTAAGCTTCGGTGGTGTAAAGTCATAAACAGCTTCACGTTGTGCATATCGACATGCGTGCGTGGTTAGATTCAGTTACCGGGTAATTCGGAGTCGAATTGGGAGAAAATTTTTAGTTTTGGAAGTTTAAGTGGTGAAAGTTGACCGGAGGTTTGACTTTTGTGTAAATAGCCTCGGAATAAGTTTTGGTTAATGCCAACGGCTTCGTGTGATGATTTTGGACTTAGGCACACGTCCGGAATTGGTTTTGGAGGTCAGTAGAGTGATTTGAGGTAATCTGGCGAAAGTTAGAATTTCGGCCGATAGGTGAAATTTTGATATCGGGCTCGGAATGGAATTTCAGAAGTTGGAATAGGTCCGTAGTGTCATTTGTGACGTGTGTGCAAAATTTCAGGTCATTCGGACGTGGTTTGGCAAGTTTCGGCATCGTTGGCGTATTTTGGAAGTTTAGAAGTTCTTAGGCTTGAATCCGATGTTGATCCGGTGTTTTGGTATTGTTTTGGGTTTTCCGAAAGTTCAACTAAATTCGGGTAGTGATATATGATTTGTGGGAACTGTTGGTTGAGGTCCCGAGGAGCTCGGGTGAGTTTCAGATAGGTATGGGTTGTGTTGCGCTCGTTTTTTATGTTTCAGCGTCGTTTCTTCAAAAATAATTGGTACCAAATTAAGAAAATGAGCTCCAATTTCTGTTTTGATTGAAGAATTAGATCCGTATCATAATTACGGAGCTATAGCAAAAAGAATCGTCAAATTTGGACATCGTATGAGGAAGTTATGCTCATATTAGTGTCGGAGAAGAGAGCTGGTGCTGGTGTTTCGCCGGTGCGAAGTTGGGTCCGCACCCGCGGAGACATAGGTCCGCAAAATTTCCCGCAAGTGCGGAATTGACATCTAGAAATGCGCAGGTGCGGGTATTTTGTTCGCACCTGCGAAAATACGTGAGTATAGAAAAACCAGACCGCGTCATTTTAATATTTTGAGCATATCTTGAGTTCTAAAGCTCCGATTGAGGTGATTTTTTGCGGCGTTCTTCTCGGCTTTTCATCGGGGTTAGTATCTAAGTATTATTTTTTCATTTTACTATGATTACAGAAGTTTTTTTGAATTAATCCATGTTTTGATTGGAGAATTTGGGTTTTTATCCAAAACTTTTCTAAAAAGAATAATTGGGTTGGAAAATCGATTTGGCATCGGAATTGGATGAAATTAGTATGGTTGGACTCATAATTGAATGGGTGTTCGGAATTTATAAATTTTGTCGGGTTCCGAGGTGCGGGCCCGGGGATCGACTTTTGGGTCGATTTTTATATTTTTGTAAAGATTGAAACTTTATTATCCGGAATAGTCCCTTACAAGTTTTATGTGTATTTTGAAGTTGTTTTTAAGTGATTTTGAGCCGTCCGGAGGTCTTTTCACCTGAGAAGTCCATTTTAGAGTACCGGGTAGTCGCTGTCGAGGTAAGTATCTTGCCTAACCTTGTTTGAGGGAACTACCCCTTAGGATTGAGTCTTCTATATTGATTGTAGTCCGCGTACGCGAGGTGACGAATGTGTACTCGAAATTATTTGCAAATAGATTTCCCGTTAGGGAGTTTTGGGTCTTATGTTCCCTGTATATGAATTGAACTTGTTATATCTAAATTTCTGATTCCTAATCTCATCTCCTCCTATTCAAGTTAGAAGTACTTGCCTACCATTCCTTGTTTCTTATATGATCTTAATTGACTTAAATGAAGACTTTGTTTTTCCTACCGTTATGTCATGTCTTCCTTCATATGCTGCCTAATTACTGAGCATTGTTCAAACTAAGTTTATTCGGTGAAACTAATTGTCCAAGTGAGATTGGTTATAGTTGATTTCCCTTGCTAGGATGATTTGGTTTCTTGTTGCGAACTCGAATGCATAGAATCGTTGCTATATTTGTCTTGTTTTCCCCTCGTTATGATGTTCTCTCTCTGTGTTTGGCATTCCTCTCAGTGGCTACTTCTTATGAGCGAGTTGTTACCATTTTTGTGTCTTAAGTCTTTGTATTGATTTGCTCATTGCACTTTGTATTCGGCCTTGTTTGCTTTCGCGCCGGTTATGGCAATATATGTTGTCTCTGTCGCATTCTGGTTGTTTTCCTCCGTGGCTGCATTGCATAATTAAATTGGGACTACGGACAGAGATCCAGGAGCTTTCCTCCTGTACTACATCACATATTTAAATTGGGACTACGGATAGAGATCCGGGAGCTTTCCCCCTGTACTGCATCATATATTTAAATTGGGACTACGGATAGAGATCCGGGAGCTTTCCCCTTGTACTGCATCGTATATTTAAATTGGGACTACGGACAAAGATCTTGTGAGCTTTCCCCTTGTACTGCATTGCATGACAAATTCTGAGTGGCGGACTGAGTTCCGGTAGTTTATGATTGAGGGGATTTGAATTGAAAGGTATAAGTATATTGAAAAGTATAGCCGAAAAGCAATTATCTCCAAGAAAAGTTATGTCTAAAGGACTTCTTTTCGAAAGTATATTTGAAAAACATTTGTCTTGCAGAATGATGATATTTGAAAGAGCAGTACTTGGGAAAATATACTTTGAACATCATGTACTTCGATGATATTTGAAAGAGCAGTACTTGGGAAAATATATTTTGAACATCACGTGTTTTGGTGATATTTGAAAGAGCAGTACTTGGAAAAATATATTTTGAACATCACGTGTTTTGAGGATATTTGAAAGAACAGTACTTGAGAAAATATATTTTGAACATCACGTATATTGATGATACTTGAAAGAGCAGTATTTGGAAAAGTGTATTTGAACACCCCATATTTGAAGAGACTATGTTATAAAGATTTCTCTTTATAAAAATATTAAATATACATTCAGAGAAAGTATGTTTCAAAGAAGAAATTTCTCTATTCAGAAATGATTATATCTTTTAAGTTTTCAAAATGAACTCACGATTTAAAGGTTTTCACTCGAAGGTTTGACCAGTTTTATTGAGTTATTGGCTAAGGCCTGGCGTGAATAAATTGATGTAGTGTTGAGTTGCTAGTGTTTTTATTGGGTTGAAAATCCCGACATTTTGATTGCATTCTTTCCATTCTCTTTGCGTATTTCTATTATGTTTTCCGTTGATCGTGATTATTGAATTTCCTTCTATATTATTCGATCGTATTATTAATTACTTTGAGAAATCGTTAGATGAATGTTTTGTTTCGGTCGTTTATACATCTATGCCTTTTTTACTTATTAGACCGGTGGTGTCTTGACTAGTCCTCGTCACTACTTCACCGAGGTTAGTCTTGATACTTACTCGGCACCGCTGTGGTGTGCTCATACTACACTTCTGCACATTTTTGTGTGTAGCTTCAGGTTATGGTTGTTGGTAGCTGCACAGATCGTTGCTGAGGAGACTCAAAGTAACCTGCTACTGCGTTCGCAGGCTTCGGAGTCACATTCCTGTTTTATTTCTATTCAACTGTACTTACTTATTCCTAGACAGTTGTATTTAAATTTGATAGAAATATTTCGTAGAGCTTATGACTTGTATTTACCGGGTTTTGGGAAGTTATAAACTCTGTCAAGAATTCTATTTCGAAATCTTTTTTTAAAAAAATTTTCTTTTACATTATTGTTGTTGTTCAGTGAAAATGTTAGGTTTACCTAGTCCCTAAGACTAGGTGCCATCACGATACCCAACAGAGGAGAAATTTGGGTCGTGACAATATCTCAGATTTCTTTGTCTTTTCTAAGTAATTTTAATTATCCAACACTTATGAATTTGTTTGATACTATCACGAATGGCGAAAACCCATAGTTCTGGAGTTGTGATTTAGCCATGAATATTGTTGTTTAACGTTGAATTAACCTTGATTACAATTCATCAATATATGGTTGTTTCTTCGATTCTGTAATTAATTGCTTAATTGTCTGGCCAGCAGTTAGGTTTTATTGACTATCTATGCTCTATGCTTGGGAAAGCCATGTTTAGATTAGAGAAAAATTGAAGAGAGCACGATCTTAACTTTGAGGGGGAAGGGGGGGATGGATTTGTGGTTAGGATAGGAATATACCTAGTCACTGTGCTTAATTAAATATCGTAATCGTAATGCATTCTTAATAGATTGATTTCATAGGACTATAGACGTTAATCTATTTTGAATAGGCAAGTAATTCTTCGGGGGAAGGTTATGAGAGCAATCATTCGATTAATTAGAAACCATGAGTGAATTTTATGAAAGTGAGAGTTAACTAGAACACAATAGGATTGGTGAATCGATCACAACCTTGGAATATTGTCTCTACTAAATACACAACAACCGTTTTGCTGCTTGATAATTTAGTTACTACTTAGAATTATAGTTTAATATAATTAAACTCTTGAACTCGAATTGGCTCGACTGAATAACAATCTTGGTAAATTTAGTGGCTAGTTGATACAAGTCTATGTGAGTTCAACACTAGACTAATTATTTTATTACTTGTACGACCACGTATACTTGCGTGTGCGTTTGGGAGCAACAATAATCTCAACATTAGATTTTTTTTTTTTTAAGTGTGGATACCTACCTAAATTTAACCCGAACTCCTTTGATATTTTATAAAACTATCTCGTAAAAATTGTATAAACAAAAATACAATCGTAGATAATATGGCGATGCTCGCAAAAGTTTTGTCCCCACGAGCACTAGCCCACAATTAAAGTCTTAACATTATTTCATGTAAAACATTCAGAAAACATGCGCTTAATTAGAGGAAATATTTGTAGAGGTTAGTTCTTCACTCACTTTGAATACCGTAACAACGTTATTTTAACTCAAAGGATGTTTGTCTTCTTGTTTAAGTGAATAAGGAATGAAATATACTGAGTTTTATAACTTTTAATGTTTTTTTCTTTTTTATTATTCTTAACTTCATTTTTTCATATAGGATATGATGCTATTCATTTCTCATTGTAGAATTCAGTTTTATTGACTTTTGGCATTTACCTCAGTACTTACCTTGAAACTTTAACTGGGTAAAAGTATCATAAAAGCTAAGGGTGTCTAACGGGCGGGTCAGGCCGGGCCGGTTACATTTTTTTTAACCGGACGGGTTTCAGTCTTTTTAATTATTTTTTAAAGTTTTTGTACATGTATTGTAATTTATATAAAATATAAAGTAAAATATATAAAGATAACAATGATTATGGAAAAAATTACACTTATAAATTGCAAGTGCAACATGTATTTCAAATTATCAATTTTCAAATTTCAAATTTCAAAATTCAACTCTTACAACTTACAAGTTACAACTAAGTACTAAATTCGACAAGTAGTAAATTCAAAGGTTTTGCATTGCCCTTGTAAGTTCTTCATAATCAATATGAACTGATTGTCCTTCTTCTGGAGTGTTAAATTTAGATGGGTTACCATGTGTTAATATATCTCCAAGTTCCTAGTTNCTACAAGGAAGGTGTTCAAACAAATAACGTATGTATGTTTGATATTGACCATGCAATCTAAAAATATCAGCTCTACAAGTACTTCTAGGGATACCTTTAAATAAAGGATTATAAATCCTTTGAATATACATAATAAGATATGATGAAGAAGCAAAAGAAAAAGGTAGACAACCCAAAGCAATCATTTTTGCTAACTCCTCACGATCCTTCATTTTATTATATTTCATAAATCCTCCAGTAGTTGGGTTAAAAGTGGTTTGATTTTCATCACCATCAACGTCCCATTCTATGGGATGATCAATTCTCATATGTCTAGTAAGCGTCCCAGTCCCCCCTAAATTTCCTCCAGTTAAATGTTTAAAATCATTTTTACAAATTTTGCACATAACTCTATCAGTACCTTCAATTAATTCAAAAAAATTCCAAACCTTACTTCTTTTTCTACGATTAGTAGTCGGAGGAGCCACAGGTGGTCTACGACTACCACTAGTGCCACGACCACCCCCCCTTGTAGCAACTCCAACACTACCAGCTCTATCACTAGTAGGTGTAGCTACTATTTCATTTTCCATTTCTAATTCATTATCTTCTATTCCAAAATCTTCTTGTAATTGTTCATAATCTATATTATCATTAGGCGATGTTTCGGAAAAATGTGTAAATGGAGTATTTGTAAATAGGGTATTAATATTACTATTACTACCAGATGCTGAAGAAGAACCTCTTTGTTTATTTCCCCTACCAGCAACTTTTTTACATGCTCTTTTAGCAA
>ML372765.1:23828-59526 GCA_005239525.1 Nicotiana knightiana | reverse complement strand
TTATAGTTTTAGAGAAGGTTAATTTTGTAAAATGAAAATAGGTTAAAATTTAAAGAAAAAGGGGGCTATTTGTGCAAATTTAACGTTGGGCAACGGCATGTTGTCAGGGGTGACCATTGCCAACGGTCAGTGGGCCCCACATGTTAAAAAAAAAAATAGCCGTTGTACCGGGCCGGTTAAACCGGTACACGGTTACGGTACAATACCTGTCCGGTTACCCGTTTCAAAATAGTTAAACAGACCAACCCCCTCTAACCCCCCTACCCAGCCCACCCGGCCCCCTATGAATCGGGCCGGTCCGGTTTCGGTTTTAACCGGTCTGGGCCGGTCCGGTTACGGGCCAACCCGGCCCGTTTGCCACCTTAAATAAAAGCTAGTGCCTCGATTAATAAACGTAGTGAGAAAGCGTATATACTCTCCTCGGTCGAAAATAAGTATTCCCTGCGGTCCAAAATAAGTGATTTTTTGGTTGTTTTCACACAGATTAAGAAATTCACCTTTTAACATTTATTAGCAATGATATTAACCATATTAACCTTTACTATCTCATATAAACGCTCCTAACACATACTTAAATACTATTTACTCCTAGGACAATATAGGAAAAAAATAATTAATTTATTCTTGAAATCTGAAAAAATCACTTATTGTGGACCACATAAAAGGCCAAAAGATCACTAATTTTGGACCAGAGGGAGTATCACTTTTAGCCAATTTTATTTGGTCTAAAATAAGTTTCCCTTTAAGAAACCAAGAATTATTTTTGTCAAATATACTCTTGCTCAATTAATTGATCCAAAAAGTATGAAAAGATGAACAAAAGGGCTATTAACGACATCTACTTTTGTAATGTTGCATATTGGGCTATATGTAATATTTCTCTTTCAACAAAAGATATTTTTTTCACAAAATTACGGTAATAAAAAGAGAAGAAAAAAAAGTAGGGACATTTAATAGTGATTTAATGCTTTTAAAAAGGTACAAACTGTTGTAATCCAAATCAAGATATTGTAAGAGTTGACTAATAAACTCAATTTTTTCCTATATACTATATAAAATAAAATTCCACAACTCAAATCCCCCTCGAAAAATCCTTTTTTCTTTCTTCGAAATGACTCTCTCCTTGATCAACATCTTCTTCTTATTATTGTTATTAACTCCAATTGACCTATCAACAGCAAAATCTTGTTTCATAACCCGAAAATTTTACGTACATGTTATCGACAAACTTCCTTCTAATTCCTCTAAACTGCAAGTTCATTGTGCTTCTGGTGATGATGACCTCGGATACCGTAATCTTACTGCTAATCAAGAATTCGATTGGTCGTTTTGTCAAGGATTTGCTTGGACAACTTTATTTTTTTGTCACTTTTGGTGGGGTGCAAAGAATAAAAGCTTTGATGTGTTTAATGATCCAGTACATTGTGTAGAAGATGGAAAACTTCCAAAGCTTACAGAGCAGTGTGCATGGGTTGTGAAATCAGATGGTTTTTATTTAGGAACTTATATAAGCCCTGGAATTGTTGAAGATATGTATCGCTATACTGGGTGGTAGAAAACTGATATGGAAATTATTTATATAATCAGATCACTTACATCTAATTACAAGTAAGTTTATATGAAAAAAAATAATGGTGTAATCTGATAGAAAAATAATGGAAAAAGCAATTTCATTTCTTTTTATTTTAATTAGCTGCAACCTGCAGATTCATATTTTCTAGTCGACATATTTTAAATTTTAATAAAAAACAATATACACAAGTATAAATATTATAACAATGTTCGAATTTTAAACATATAATAAAATAAAAATAATAGAACTTGATTCCAGAAATTGCTAACCTGATATCAAAACAAAAATCATTGTCCTTCAGCCCTTGTCTTTGAGAGAATAGATAGCTTTGTAAGAGGAAGGAAGAGAGTAAACGGTAAACGTTTTATTATGTAAAATATTATTAATACGGGGTTTCAAGAAGAAGAATTAACCTAAATAGGCGCTTCAAGTATAAATAGTTTGTGGATGTATAATGTGTGCATAATCATATATTACTAGTGTTGAATCTATATATACAAACTAGAAAAGGTAAACAGTGAATCGGGCGGACTATTTGTGTAAATATTCCTTAAAAAAAATCAGGGCCCATAGCAGATGTTTCAGCGACTTGGGCCTTCAGCCAACTACGAGATAGTAAAAATAGCGTGGGATAGCCACTATTTAATGTGATATTTATTTTTTATCCAACAATTCTAATGTCGAGCAAAAATAGCAACTACTCTATTAAAAATAATATGAAAAGACATTTTTACCTTTTCTTCCATTGCTTTTCTTCCCAAACCCTCGCTTCTCTCTCTCAAGTTCGATACCCATTATTGATCTCTCAAATTGTGATGACCCAAAAGTTGCAGAATCAATATGTGATGCGGCAGAGAAATGTGGTTTCTTTCAGATCATTAATCATGGTATTCCTGTTGAAGTTCGTGAGAATGTGTTAGAAGCTGGACATAACTTCTTTGAGTTGCTTGTTGAGGAAAGGAGGAAGTATTTGAACGAGAATTCACTCACTCTCTGTAGGTGGAGTTCTGATTCTTGTTGATGCATGTGTCGTTGAAAGGATTTGGTCCTTAACTTAAAGTTACAAGTACGTAAATTAAGGATAAGTAGTCCTTAACTTAGAGTGACAAGCACAGAAATTAAGGACAAGAAGTCCTGAACTTAGAGTTACAAGTTCAAAAGTTAAGGACATGTAGTCCTGAACTTAGAGTTACAATATCAAAAACTAAGGATAGGTAGTCCTTAAAACTTACAAGCTCATAAATTAAGGACAACTAGTCATGAACTTATAATAAGGCAGAATACATCGGCAGCCCCTTAAAGTTGTCCTCACCTTTCAATCTGACACTCCATCTTAAGTCCGTTCCATTTGAACACTTCAACCATACCTCGAATGTGTCATTTAAAAACAATTCGGTGATATGGCATAGTGTGTGTTGCTCACCTCTTTAGAGAGCGTGGATGCTATTATTATGGGCCCCAAAGAATAAATAAATGTCAATAGAAAAAAAAACAAAAATAAATAACTTTCTTTCTCCCACCTCTCCATCTTCTCATTCCACCATATCCTGTCAATTAACACCATGTGAGCTTTACCAAGCTTCACTGTAAACACCCAAAATAACTACGTCCAGCAATCCCTTTAAATCTTTAAACGAGCAGTCCCAACAACTACGTCCAACAACCTTTTTAATATTTCCGGTGAAACTTTATTTTTTTCTGGCAGAGTTTCGTTTTCCTCATCATTAACGAAATTAAACTTTGTGACTTGCATCTGAAGAAAAATCATCTTTACATCTCAAAAAAGGGCGAGACTTGGTTTTTCCCAGCGAATTTTTGTGAATCTAAAGAAGGAGAAATAAGAAAGGATTTTGAACCCCAAAACAAATTGGCATAAAATTCTCCCTTCCCGAGATTTGAAATAAAATCGAGGACACTGAGAAGTAGTACCGATGATGATGATGAGTGGTGTGTAGCCTTAGAAACTAATCGTGCGACAAATGCAATTTCTGGCACAACAAATGGAATATCTAACAACCCTTTGACTCTGATCCTGAAGAAGAATGGTTCTCCTGATCTTATAATTGTGTACTTGTCAGGGATTCCTACCTTAGACCAAGCTAATAAAGAGACATATGAGCGACTACACCATATGATATTGGAGTATATAACCCCCGAGGACTGGATTATCTTGAAAGTGGACTTGAAGTTGGATTTTTTGGGAGGAGGGAGAGAGGCGAAGCTGAAAGAGAGAGATTAGACTTTTTTTAATTAATTAATTCAAGTTCAATCCATGTGTCTCTTTTTTATTCTTCACTGTGGCAAGTGAATTACATGCATTTTTTATGTTTGGCTGCTTATGAATTTTGTGTTTAAATGACACATTCGAGGTGTGGTTGGAGTGTTCAAATGAAACAGACTTAAGATGAATTGTCAGAGTGAAAAGTGAGGAAAACTTTAAGGGGCTGCCGATGTATTCTGCCTAAATAAAATACTGGGATAAATTAATAAAAATCCTTAGAAAAATGCAGAAATTATGGAAAAAGAATAATTGATACTCATGTACTATTTTGAATATAGATATGCATTTTGAAAATAATATAGGGAAAAATTGGGTATCAACACCCTCCGCCGTAATAATCAGCCGGTGGATGTGCCCAAAGGGTCTAGCCCCGACGCCCTTCAGAGAGAAGACAATGTCCCAAGTGATTCACTTGGGATAATCAGCATTGGTGACTCGCCACGTGGACCCTCATTCTCCGGGGGCTAGTTCCAAGATGCTCGAGCCATGGATACTCCTGACGTGGGACAGGCCCATGGAGGGAATGATATATTCCGGGACTGCTTCACCGGAGTCGACGATGGTCCTGAACCAGATGCATCGTTCGTGTTCGATGAGGCTCAGCTGTTTGTAAAGCATGTAGGTTCAATTTATTCGTATTTACTCTTGAGTCTAGTCAATATTTCTTGAAGCCTGACTCTTTTCTTCGTGTATAGGCTATGGTGCTTCACCGAGAAACATCTTCAAAATCCAGGGCTGAGCTATCCCGATGTGAGGCCGAGCTCAAGAAGCTCATAGAGGAAAGGGATGGCCTCAAACTCCTCTATGTTCAAAAAGAGGAGGAGATCACGACCTTTCGAGCCGAACTTACGAGAGCTCGTCAAGATCGGACCAAACTCATCGAGAAGGTAATGTAATTTCTTGAGAGTTTCCTATGTAATAATTTGATTTCTGGTAATTAACCCTTTGGTTTCGCAGGTTCAGCAGAAGTGTGATCTGGTGAATCAGCTTCAAGAAGAAGATAAGATGAAGGAGGCCGAAACCCTGGGATGGAGACATCATATGGAGCGTCTTGCCTCGGAGAAAGATGCACTTCAGGCCCAACTGTCTTTAGCCGAGTACCAGCTCCAAAGCGTGAAGCAAGAAAGCCTGGCCTGGGCTCAGAGGATCAAGGAAGTCGAGGCCAAGTTGGCTGCGGAGCTTGCAAAGGCCAAGACTGAGGCAGAGGAGCTTGTGGCCTCTTATCAAGCTGATGCCGAGGCAGTCAATCTTCGGGCATAGGAGATCTCTGCTACTGCTGAAATCAGATTATCATGTGTTCTCGACTATGCTAGGCGAAAATCTCGTAGGGAGGCTCTCGAGGAAGTGCACGGTCGTGGCTTCGACCTCTCAACTGATATCGAAGATGCCAAAGTTTTGGAGGCTGAGGCTGCATCCTTGCTTTCTGATGAAGAGGATTCAGCTAGAGGGTCCGAGAGCGGAGAGGATGAGGATGGGGATGCTAAAGAAGAGGATCCTGAAGATGCGGCTCCCGAGGACGTGGCTCCCGAAGATGTGGCTCCCGAGGGAGTTTCTCCTGGGGACGTGACTCTCAAGGATGTGGCTCCCAGGGTAAACTAGGCCTTTAGGATTTGATTTTTTTATCTTTTTTGTGTAAGGCCTTGATTGGCCTTTCGTACAAACTATTTGATATATAATATAAAATTTCTCTTTGATGCCTTCGTAAATTTCCTTTTGATGCCTTCGTATGTTTTCGATTCCTGATATGCTTCTTTGCCTTCATCGAAAATGTTGAAAATTTTTATTGCTGTGAGATATCTATCTTCACCTTGTAAACAAAACATTCCCTTGAGTTTGTACCCTTAAGTTTTTGGGTTATACGGGGGTATGTTCCCGAGTTCGAAAGTTGTTCGAGACCTTATCTCGGGGATGGCTCGGTCGAACTGATAGAACTGTTATCTTTAATAACCAACTTCGAATGAATCTTGAGTTTAGGATAAAGTGAACCCTTAGGTTTTTATTAAATGATTGTTAAGTTTTTCGAGCCTACAACAATATACCTTTTAGGGTTTTTGGGTGAATCTTTGAGCTGTAATTGATTCTTATTTGAGCTCGGAATAGCGGAACCCTTGGGTTCGAATCGAGTGAGAACTAGGTCTCAAACTCTAATTGTATTGGCCCTTAGGCTCTTTTAAATTGGCCCTTAGGCTCTTTAGGTCGGGCCGATTCGGCCTCTAGAAATGGCTATTATTTTCCCCTTTTCGGCTAAAAGACTTAGTGTTGACCCATGTCTCTGCATAGTTTTCAAGATTGACAAAAGGCTGACCAGTTGAACCAGGTCCATCAGAGCACACATCTTGAACTAACTAGCTGGCACATGAACCGTATATGCTTAGGAGATGTTTTGAATATGAAATATCAATGAACCAAGATATTTTCTCCTAACACGAAAATGTAGCAAACTGATCTGATTAATTGAAGACGAATTCAGCAGGGAAAGTAACAAAAGAAGGGAAGTTGAGTTTGATTCGAATTGGTTCACCCAGGTAGAGTTGAACTGGAATTAAAAGACAAGCTCAACGACTGGCTCTATAAATACTTGATGTATTTCTGCTGGTATTCAAGATGCACAAAGCTGAAGTGAATCAAAATCTGAAAGCAACATTCCCAGAGTTATTTTTGGTAGCAGAATCATTGTGCGATGCAAAGGCTACAATTCAACTAGAAGAACCAGTTCCATCTGATTGTTTATTGAGTCTAGTTGATTGTAGTAGGAGTTTTTAATATTGTATCTTTCAGCTTTCATAGAAGCAATTGTAATAGGTACGTATTGATCAAGTTAGAGTTAACTTGAGGTGTGTAGAAATTAGCTAGGGGCTAGTTACTACAAAGGGTTAGAGTTAATCCTTAGGATTACGAAAGAGTTTATTTTGTAAGTCTGTTTGGCTCAGATTTTTTAGTAAAGAGTTGGGCAAATCCTACTGAGTAGTAGGTTGTGGTTTTTTCACCTTTTGAGCCAGGTGTTTTCCACGTTAAATTTTTTGTGTTTTTACTTTACTGCTTTTAATTATTCCGCAACAGTGGTAGTTGGAACACGAAGAAGAACCAGGTTCTTCTACTGAGACAACACTCGAAAATTGGGTACCACACAAAGTAACCTATCTTCTTGTGTGGTATTGAAGTCTAAAACATAAGTTGGTATCAGAGTAGGTTATGCTTGAAAGGCTAACACCTTGGAGAACATCAAGATGAGTACACCACCTGGAAATTGGGAAGGTCAATCAACTGCAAGGCCACCACTCTTCAATGGCCAGTACTACTCATAGTGGAAAAATAGGATGAAGGATCACCTAATTGGAGAAGACTATGAACTCTGGGACATAGTCACTGATGGTCCTCTAGCTACCATGATGAAGACTGCTGAAGGTATAGATATACCAAAGACAAGAGATGATTGTACTGCTGAGGATCTAAAGAAATGGGAGAAGAATGCAAAGGCAAAAAAGTGGCTAGTATGTGGACTAGGTCCAGACGAGTACAGCAGAATCCAAAGCCTCACCACTGCCAAAGAGATTTGGGACACCTTGCAAGTAGCCCATGTCAAGAGGTACTCTACTATACTCTCAGTATGAAAACTTCACTATGAAAGAAGGAGAGACTACTCAAGATATGTACAAAAGGTTCACAACCTTAACTAATGAACTGAAGTCTCTTAGAAGAATCATTCTTGAAGAGGAAAAGGTTTGAGAAGATCCTAAAAAGGGTCTTTCCTATTTCCTGGAAAAGCAAAATCACTGCTATCCAGGAATCTAAAAATATGGCAGCCCTCAGATTGGATGAGCTAATTGGAAACCTCACTACCTATGAAATGAGAAGGCAGACAATGAAGATGGATGGTCCAAAGAAGGATAGGGNATGATGAGATGGCCATGATCACCAAAGAATTCAGAAACTTTCTCATGAGGAAGAAAGGCATCTCTAGAGGAGGAAACTAAAACAAAGCAAAGGCTCCAGAAAGACCAACCAACGAGGGATGCTATAAATGTGGTAAGACTGACCATCTCATTAAAAACTGTCCTCAGTGGGAAGTAGAGTGGAAAAAGGAAAGATATGAGAGAAGGAACAGGAGGAAGGAACAGGTTCAACCCAAGACAAACACAACAAAGGCTATGGTTGCTGCTTGGGGGGGAAAGTTCAGATGAAGAATCAGAAGATGGGAAGACTGAAGATCAGGCGCTCATGGCAATTGGAGAATCTGACAAGGAATTACATGAAGAACTAGAGGTAAGTATCTCTCATCTTAAAAATAAATTAAAGTTCCTATCTAAGGAAAAACTCTCTGATTTGCTACTTTATTTCATAGATGATTCTGAGGAAACAACCAAAGAGAAGGATCAACTATATATTGAATGTGCAATGCTAAAAGAAAAATGCATAAACCTGGAAATCAGAGTCAGTGAATCTGAAAAGAAAAACACTGACTTGTTGAACCAGGTTCATCCTCTTGAAACTGAGATTCTAGAACTAAAATCTGAAAACTTAAAGCTAAAGCTAGGATCAAGTAAAAAGGTTGTTGATCATTCTCATATCATGTTAGAAGAAAACATAGGAAAATTAAAAGATAAGATGTATGCCAAGGACGAACAAATAAGAACTCTTAATGAACAACTTGGCAAAGTCAAACATGAATTAGATCGAACCAGTAAATGGAATAAATCCTCCGACGCCCTGATATGGATTCAAGAGAATCATAGTAGCAACAAGAGAGGGATTGGATTTGGAAGTCAATTGCCCAAGTGGGATCCCAAAAACAAGTATCTCACTCTTTCTGAGAATAAAATCTGCACCCATTGTGGTAAGACTGGGCACTACAAATATGAGTGTACTGCAAAAGAGCAGGCCAGTCGAAAAAATAAGGGGTTTGTAAAAGGAAAAACCTGGCTGCCAAATTGGGCCAGGAAAAATTTGATTCATCCATTCTCTCATAGAAAAAGACTCAAACTAGTTTGGGTTCTTAAGACTAACCTTTGATTCCTTTTGGAGGTTCAAGTGAGAGGAGGCATCCAGATTTGGTACTTGGATAGTGGCTGCTCAAAGCATATGACTGGGAACGTGGAACAGTTCCTTTCACTTGAAAGTCTCAAAGGAGGAAATGTCTCCTTTGGAAACGGGCAGAAAGGTGAAATCATTGGGGTTGGTAAGGTAGGTAAGGATGATACACGATCTATTGAACATGTATATCTAATAGATGGCTTGGAATATAGTCTGATCAGTGTATCACAACTATGTGGCAGAGGTAACCTAGTTGCTTTTACTTCCACAAAATATTTTGTGACTAACCTGCTTACTGACAAGATTGTTTTGCAGGGAAAAAGAATGAATAACATCTATGTCATAGATTTGTCCACATTATCTGAAAATGAACTCACTTGTCTAAGTGTGTTGGATAGTGATCGCCTCCTGGGGCACAAACGACTTGGTCATGCAAGTGTAACTCAGCTTAACAAACTAGTCTCTAAGGACTTAGTGGTAGGACTTCCTAACATTAAGTTCAGCTAAGACAAAGTTTGTGAGGCATGTGCCAGGGGGAAGCAGGTAAGGTCCTCTTTCAAAAGTAAGAAAATGGTCGGTACCACCAGGACGTTGGAACTAGTTCATATGGATCTATGTGGTTCTATGAGAACTTTAAGTAGAGGTGGTAAGAGATGTGATGGTGCTAGTTGATGATTTTTCAAGGTTCACTTGGACTTTATTCCTGGCATCTAATGTTCACCTCATTTGTCAAGAACTCAAAATCAATTGGGACATCAACTGGCATCAATAAGATCTGACCATGGTTATGAATTTGAGAATATTAAGTTTGTTGAGTTCTATGATGAACATGGTGTTATTTCTGCTCCTAAAACCCCACAACAAAATGGGATTGTTGAAAGGAAAAATAGAACTCTTGAAGACATGGCAAGAACCATGCTCCTATTTAGCAAACTACCTCACAACTTCTAGGCTGAAGCAATAAATACTGCTTGCTACATAATCAATAGATGGATGACTAGACCTCTAGTAGAGAAAACTCCCTATGAATTACTTAAAGGGAGAAAGCCCAACATATCCCACTTTAGGGCTTTTGGATGCAAGTGTTTTGTACATAATAATGGCAAAGATTCCCTAGGAAAATTTGACCCCAGAAGTGATGAGGGAGTATTCTTGGGATATTCATCACATAGTAAAGCTTATAAAGTGTATAATAAAAGAACTATATGTGTAGAAGAAAGTATACATATTGTCTTTTGATGAAACTAACATTCTTGCTGAGAGACAGGAACCTGAAGATGAGGAGCTTGGACTGGTAAGAAGCAGTGATCACACTAAAGCAAGCATGCAAGGTGGAACAGGTGATGGACCAGGTTCAACTACCCCAAGCATCATGACAGGGGGAATTCAACATATGCAACCTGGCCCTGATCCTGCTCCACAGCAACAAGACACCATGGAATCGTCTAGGAATGAACAACTGGTACTTAAACCACACAGATATCAGAGTTCTCACCCTCTTGAGAACATCATAACAGATTGGGCATCCGGAATCAAAACAAGATCATCCTTGAAAAATCTGTGTGCGTTTGATGCCTTTCTATCCATGATCGAACCAAAGAACATTGGGGAAGCCCTACAAGATGTTGATTGGGTAAATGCCATGTAAGAAGAGCTAAATCAGTTTGAAAGAAGTCAAGTATGGCACTTGGTACCTAGGCCATTGGATAGATCTGTAATTGGCACCAAGTGGGTCTTCAGGAACAAGCTCGATGAGGATGGAACTGTTACAAGGAATAAGGCAAGATTAGTTGTTCAAGGATATAGTCAAGAAGAAGGAATTGACTATGATGAGACCTTTTCCCCTGTGGCAAGACTGGAGGCAATCAGACTTCTTATAGCATTTGTTGCACACATGGAATTCACTCTTCATCAGATGGATGTTAAGAGTGCCTTTCTAAATGGCTATCTGAACGAAGATGTATTTGTCAAGCAACCTCCAAGTTTTGAAAGCAAGGAGTCACCTGACCACGTATACAAACTTGACAAGGCTCTATATGGTATCAAACAGGAACCAAAAGCATGGTACGAAATATTATCAAAATTCCTGCTAGAAGATGGGTACAAACGAGGAAAAATTGATAGTACCTTGTTCTTAAGGGAAAAGGGTAAGGATCTTCTGGTTGTGCAAATATATGAGGATGATATAATATTTGGAGCGACTTCTGATAAATTGAGCAAGGAATTTGCTATGCTAATGGGAAGTGAGTTTGAGATGAGTATGATGGGTGAGCTAAACTTTTTCTTAGGCTTGCAAATTAAGCAAAACCCAAATGGAACAATGATCCACCAACAAAAGTATGTGAAATAATTGCTCAAGAAGTTTAAAATGGAAGACTCAAAAGAAATAGACACTCACATAGCCACAACTACAAAATTGGATGCGGATGAACCTGGTTCATTTGTTGATCAGAAGATTTATAGAGGGATTATTGGGTCTCTATTGCATCTCACTGCCAGCAGACCTGATATTGTGTTCAGTGTGGGATTGAGTGCTAGGTTTCAGGCAAATCCAAAGGAGTCCCTACAGTAAAGAGAATTTTGAGATATTTGAAAGGCACTACTGATTTATGTCTTTGGTATCCTAAAGGTAGTAATTTCGACCTTGTAGGATATGCTGATGCTGATTATGCAGGATTCCTGGTTGACAGGAAAAGTACTTCAGGTATGGCTCACTTTTTGGGTTCATGCCTTGTGTCTTGGGCTACCAAGAAACAAAATTCAGTAGCCTTGTCTACTGCTGAGGCTGAATATGTGGTTGCAGCCTCCTGTTGTGCCCAGTTGTTATGGATCAAACAACAACTCATGGACTTCGGTATTGATGTGGGATGCATTCCTATTTTTTGTGATAACACTAGTGCTATTAGTATGACGAAGAACCCGGTTCATCACAAAAGGACTAAGCACATAGATGTTAGACACCATTTCCTAAGGGATAACTATGAAAAAGGAATGATCTCAATCGAATTTTGTGCTACTGATCATCAAATTGCTGATATATTCACTAAAACACTTAGTAGGGAGCATTTTGAGAGAAATAGACTGGAATTAGGGATGATTAAGATCACCTGATTGAAGAAAAAGAAAATTTTAATATAAATGAATTTTTGGCTAGAAAATTTTAATTAGGTACTTAATCAGATTAATAATCGCTCAGCATTATGTCATTATTTCCATACTCATGTGCCATGTATTAATATGATTCCCTGGATGCTAATAATGTTTATCTATCTTTGTAAATTGAGGTAATTTAAAGATTTCAAACAGGATGAACCTGGTTCATCTATGATGATTCATCCGACTGACAAGGTACGTACTCTTCTCCATATAGTAATTCAATTATAGTCACACATGAGCAGGAGTCTATCCATAATTGGTTCATTCCTAAGTATTTGTTCTAATCCATAAATGAACCTGTTCCAAGAAGTCACATCAACACTCAATTAGCCTAAAAATAGGGAACACTTAACCGTCAAATCAATGACACTCCTACAACCATTAGACTTCCACTTGAATAAATTTTTATCCGTTGTAAAATTAATGGCCATATGTTATAAAAGGTAATCATTACTCCTCTCTTCATAAAGCTTCCTTCAAACAAAATTTAACTCATATTACACTACCCAAAACCTGCAAAACTCGTCCTTTCCTCTCAACAGAAAAAAAATGTCTTCACCTCTACCAGCTTCCTCATCTAATTCATCACCTAATCGTGATTACGATGGAGGAAATTCTGAATCTGTCTCCAATTCTCCATCTATTTACAGCTCCAAATCACCAGAAATTCCATCATCCCCTGAAAACACACACATTCTTGAACCCACTCCAAACCCTACTCCTGCCCCAAATAATCGTCGTGTTAAAGTTCTTGCCCGGAAATCTGTTGCTTATGGGGCTAGGAAAAAATTATTGGAGGATCTTATTAAAGCAAAAAAAGACACTAAGTCAGATTCATCCAATGAGTCCTTCAAATCAGCTAATGAGGAAGAAGCACCTGGTTCAACCAGTTCTGAAAAAGGTAATCTTGAAATTGATTCTGAACTTACTCCTGCTGATAAAAGATTCGTGTTGGTAAGGTCTGTTGTTGATGTCGAAACACCTGGAAGAAAGAAGGGTGGGAGAAAGAATTCTTGAGAGAAAGGGAGAAGAAGATGTGAGAGGTTCTAGGGAGGATGGTGCCACGCTGGTTATCTGTGGCCCTATTGCTGAAACTATGGGAGAAGAAGTCACTGATTTAGGGGGAAGCATAGCAGAGGAAGCTGCAGTAGGTCTTGCAAGTCTGAAGAAAGCTATAGATGAACCTGGTTCATCGGGGGGAAGAAACATTGGCGGAAAGGATGAGAAAACTTGGGGAGTCTTATAACCCCAAGAGAAGAAGGAGTCAGAAACCCAAGAAGGCAACTCACCCAGTTCCTTCAAAGAAAAGGAAAATTTCTGAAGTTGCTGATGTTTCTGCTCCAAAAGTTAGAGCTACTCGTAGCATTGTAAGAGAAGAAGAAGAAGAAGAAGAAGAAGAAGAAGAAGAAGAAAAATTAGAAAATGCTCTGAAGGAGAGCAAGAAGAAGAGGGTAGCAAAAGGAAAAGCAAAAGTTGGAGAGCCTGTTGAGGCTATTGAGATTGAAGAAACTGGGTTGGATCTGGTCCAACAGGAGGAGCAACCTGCTCCAGGTGTGGCTGAGACACCAAAACCCACAAAGGCTAAGGCTTCTTGAAATAAGTCAGCTAGGATGTCTGTCGCACCAACAAAATCTGCTAAGAAGACCAAGGCCCAGCTAAAGAGAGTGAAAGTTGTTTATGATGATGATGCAGACTGGAGTGGAGAAGAGGAGAAGGAAATTGGAGTGGTGATTGATAGGGTTACCATGTTTGGAAAAAGAACAATACTAAAGGGAAAGCTGGTGAAGGATTTAGAGGATCCTGTTATGTAGTATCTAATGGAAACTCAGGAGGTACAAGGCTGGAAGGACCTGGTCCTTCGCATGGAAGGCAGGCTGGCAAGAGTTGAGTTGGTAAAGTTTATAGGGAATGCAAGTGTCAAGGAAGGCAGGGTCACATCTATGGTCAAATGAATTGATGTTTCCTTTGATGTCAAAGAACTAGGTGTTATTCTTAACATACCAGCTGAGGGCTATGAGGACTATACAAGGCAGAGATGGCCTTGTCTAGATGGGATGGCCTCAGCAATCGACATCACCAGGTTCTTTAGTGATATTGAGAAGGAGATTGAACCCAGGCCGGTTTACAAGAGTGAGATGAAGCTCGAGAACAAGCTCCTCTTTGAGTTCGTCATTAAGTTCCTACTGCCTAGACAAGAAAGAACGCACATGGCAAATTATATGGATCTTACTTTAATGGAATGCTTGTACAGGGGAAACCAAATTAATTGGCCAGCTTTTATCATCCAACTCCTTGACAGAGTGGTGAACGGAACCAAGGTACACGCAATTCCTTATGGCTTCATGTTGACAGCAGTGCTTGCACATTTTGGGGTTCCAGTAAAGAAGGCTGAGATGGCTACTGCCAAAGATTATTTTGGGAAGGAAACTTTGCTTACATGTAACTATAATGTCAATGTTCCTATGGATGAACCTGGTTCATCTAGGAAGTAACCAGTCAACAACAAAGTTAGAACTTAGGTGCAAGAAAACGAGATTAAGGATATGGAGATCCTTCGCTTAAAGTCTCGTGTGATTAAGATTGAAGAAGAGCGGGATAATCTTAGAGCTGAATTAGCAAAGGAGAAATAAAAGAATGAGGTTGTTCTTCAGCAGATGCTGTCTCTCCTACAATCCAAGTCCACAACCTCCAATGCACCTTCCTATCCTTAGGCTTCTTAGAGCTTCCTTAAACCATCTTTAAACCAGTTATCAATTTTAGTTCTTTTATTTTTTTTTTGCTCATGGTTGGTTGTTTTTGTTTTTCTGTGTGGTGGTTGATTATCGTTACTTATCAATGAATTTTTCTTTTAGTTATTGACTTGTCTCAATTTCTGAGTTAGATAACATTTATTGGTTTCTTGTGTTGATTAATCATGCTTTGCACCTGCAGTTGCCTCAATGGCCATGAGTAATAATTAATAAAACTCATAAGTATATCATTTTGCCAACTTTTCGATGATGCCAAAAGGGGGAAGTTAGTTTGTGCTGAACTTTTCAAATTATTTTTAAAGTTTAAACTGATATTTATAACCTAATGAACCTGGATTCTATATGATTAATCCTCAAAACCATACAAAGTTCTTTGAAGTGTATACATGATTAAGCACAGAGTTTGTCATCATCAAAAGGGGGAAATTTGTTGACCCATGTCACTGCATAGTTTTGAAGATGGACAAAAGGCTGACCAGTTGAACCAGGTCCATCGGAGCACACGTCTTGAACTAACTAGCAGGCACATGAACCATATATGCTTAAGAGATATTTTGAATATGAAATATCAATGAACCAAGACAAGCTCCTAATACAAAAAGGTTGCAAACTGATCTGATTAATTGAAGACGAATTCAGCAAGGAAAGTAACAAAAGTCAGGAAGTTGAGTTTGATTCGAATTGGTTCAGTCAGGTAGAGTTGAACTGGAATTGGAAGACAAGCTCAACGGCTGACTCTATAAATACTTGATGTCTTTCTGCTGGAATTCAAGACGCACAAAGCTGAAGTGAATCAAAATCTGAAAGCAAAATTCCCAAAGTTGTTTTTGCTAGTAGAATCATTGTGCGATGCAAAGGCTACTATTCAACTAGAAGAACCAGTTCCATCTGATTGTTTATTGAGTCTAGTTATTGTAGTAGGAGCTTTTAATATTGTATCTTTCAACTTTCATAGAAGCAATTGTAATAGGTACGTATTGATCAAGTTAGAATTAACTTGAGGTGTGTAGAAATTAGCTAGGGGCTAGTTACTACAAAGGGTTAGAGTTAATCCTTAAGATTACAAAAGAGTTTATTTTGTAAGTCTGTTTGGCTCAGAGTTTTTAGTGAAGAGTTGGAAAAATCCTACTGAGGAGTAGGTCGTGGGTTTTTCACCTTTTGAGCCAGGTTTTTTCCACGTAAAATTTTTTGTGTTTTTACTTTAATGATTTTTATTATTCCGCAACAATAGTAGTTGGAACACGAAGAAGAACCGGGTTCTTCTACTGAAACAGCACTCGAAAATTGGGTACCACACAAAGTAACCTATCTTCTTGTGTGGTATTGAAGTCTAAAACATCACTTAGTGAAAATTTCTTTATGCCTTAGCATATGTTTTTTGTACCCATTGGATTTTTCGAGGGTCTGATGATTGAAACCCTAATGTTTTTCTTTTAATGACTTAACGTGTTTGTGTTAAGATAGTTTGATACCCATTGAGGTTTTTTCGAAGGCTGATGTTATCGAAGCCTTTATTTATTTGAGGGTTAATTTTAGCGAAGCCCTTTTTTAATTGCTTTACCAAGGGTAGCTTTATTTAACCGATTTTTCAAAGTATTTGAAGGCCTTTTATTTTGGCCGTAGACTTTAATATGGCCGTATCCTTTAATGTGGCCGTAGCCTTCGGGTAGGTCTCTTGGACTTATTTCCCGATAACATTTCAAACTTGTTCGAAATATTAGTCCCCGAGTATGGTGGCCTTCGCCTATATATCGAGGGGGCCTCTTTGAGGTTTTATGAATTCGATCTTCGATAGCTCGAGTGTGCAGTCCCCGAGTGTTCGAAGTATGCTTGCACTTGGCTCTTGAGCCATTTTCGCAAGTGTTAGTTTTGTACAATAGATCAGAATCATAAGTACAGATTCATATAGCAGAGGATTTACTTCGAAACACGAGATGTTTGAGAAAAGAGAATGCTTATTTGAATAATTTATACATGTGTACATGTTTTGTTGTTGTGAATCGGCAAATCTATATGGACACAGTTCATTCGACCGTTTGGCCCATTCCAAAAATTTTCCTATCAAGACCCATTGATACTAGGTACATTTCTCGAACACATAACATTCGAGGGTGATTCCCTCCCTAGTATTTGAGGTTGATTGTAAAGAAGACTTGGATACTGTTGAATTATTCTCAGGTAGAACATAATTATTTCCTCGTTAAAAAAATTGTCGGAAAACCCCATTTGGGATAAAAACCGGTCTAAGGGAAAAAGAGTGCAACACGTACTTTAAAACCTAAGTTCTCGATTTCTTGGATTGAATTCTTGCAATGAGTTAGTTTCGAATACTTATGTAAATGAAAGAAAAGAGAGTCATACCTTAGCAATAGCACCGCGTAAGGAGTGATATGTTCCAATTATCCTACAATGGTTCGTCATTCATTGTTCCGAGCTTGTAAGATCCTTTCCCGACTATGTCGAGGATTTGAAGGGTCCTTCCCAGTTAGGGCCTAGTTTCCCTTCATTAGGGTCTCGAGTGTTGATGGTGACTTTCCTTAAGATTAAGTCCCCGACTTTGAAGTGTCGAAGGTTGGTTCTTCTGTTGTAGTACCTCTCGGTTCGTGTCTTTTGTGCAGCCATTCGAAAGAGTGCATCTTCTTGTCTTTCATCTAACAATCCAAGGCTGGTATTCATGGACTCGCGGTTTGATTCCTCCGTTGCATATCGGAATCTGGCATTGGGCTCTCCGACTTCGGCCGGTATCAAGGATTTGGAGCCGTATACTAAGGAAAATGGAGTTGCTCCTGTACTGGACTTCGATGTTGTCTGATACGCCCATAGGACCTCGGGCAATTTTTCTCTCCACTTCCCTTTGGCTTCGTTTAGCCTTTTCTTCAAGTTTTGGATGATAGTCTTGTTCGTTGATTCGGATTTTCCATTCCCACTAGGGTGATACGGTGTTGATAGTATCCTCTTTATTTTGTGATCTTCGAGGAATTTCGTTACTTTTCCACCGACGAATTGCTTGCCATTATCACATACTATTTTCGCGGGTATCCCGAATCGACATGCGATGTGATCCCATAAGAAGTCTATCACTTCTTTTTCCTTAACTTTCTCGAAGGCCTGTTCTTTAACCCATTTAGAGAAATTGTTAGTCATAAACAAAATAAACTTAGATTTACCTAGGGCCTATGTTAGAGGACCGACGATGTCCATTCCCTATTTCATAAATGGCCATGGGGATAGGACCGAGTGAAGTTGTTCATCGTGCTGGTGGATCATCGGTGCAAACCTTTGACATTTATCGCATCTTTGAACGAACTCCTTAGAGTCTTTTTCCATGCTATCCCGTTAATATCCTGCTCTAGCAACGTTTCGAACTAGTGACTCGGCACCAGATTGGTTCCCATAAGTGCCTTCGTGGATTTCTCGCAGAACATAGTCAGTATCTCACTGCTAATGGACCATCGAACATCCTCTTGTACAATGTTCCCTCTTAATCTAATGTGAATGGAGCGGCTTTAGTCCGTAAGGCCGTCGATTATTTTGGATTCGAAGGAAGTTTCCCATTCTTCAAATATTCAATGTATTTGTTTCTCCAGTCCCAAGTCAGGCTCATAGAATTTATTTTGGCATGTCTTTCCTCGATTACAGACCTAGAGAGTTGGAAGACAGTCCCCGATCTGATCTCATCTTCTTCGACCGATGTCCCCAAATTGGCAAGTGCATCGGCCTCGATGTTTTTCTCTCAAGGGATATGTTGTATAGTCCATTCTTTAAAATGGTGCAAGGTTACCTCCAATTTGTCTAAGTATCTTTGCATCCTATTCTCTCGAACTTCGAAGGTTCCGTTTACCTGGTTTACCACCAGTATGGAGTCGCATTTAGCTTCGATTACTTCCGCTCCCAAGATTTTATCTAGCTCGAGACCTGCAACCATGGCCTTGTACTCGGCCTATTTGTTATTCAATTTGGTAGTTTTAATGGATTGTCTAATAATATTGCCCGTAGGCGGTTCCAAAACAATATAGAGCCTGAACCCTTTCACATTCGAGGCACCATCCGTGAAGAGGGTCCATACCCCCGATGATGTACCTGATTTAAGTAGAAGCTGCTTTTCCACTTCGGGTGTGAGGGTTGGCATAAAATCAGCCACAAAGTCTGCTAAAATTTTGAGACTTGATGGTTGTTCGGGGTTGATATTCGATATCATACCTGCCAAGTTCGTCGGCCCATTTGGCCAATCGACCCGATAATTGGGGCTTGTGCAAAACATTTCGGAATGGGTAAGTGGTGATCAAACATATGGGATGACTGTATTGGTAAAAAAAGAGCTCCACACGTGTAATAAATCTTGATGACTCAGTAGTCTACGTGGAGCAATGAAGACACGACAGGTGGACGGGACTTTAAGAACAGTTACGGGGCAAAGAGGCACGGCAAATCACATCCACGGGTTAATTAGCTACGGAAGTTTCAACCTAATTGAGAAGATGAAGAGACACGATCAAAAGTGTATTCGGACAGAATAAAGGGCAGATTCAGAGATCTTCAAATTTGAGATCCATACGTTACACAACATTCACTCAATAGTTACGGTTGATTCATTGTAACATTACATTGAAGTCATTATTAGTCATTAATGCTCAGTCACTGAAAAAAGGCAGACATTATATTAGGAAATTCCCTATATAAGGGAGTAAAATATAACCTGTAAAAGGATCATCCCGAACTACTATTGCAATATCCTTACTTTCTGTGCATCTTACTGCTTTCCATTTACAAGTTTGCCTACTATTATAATCTTATTCTTTGGTTATCAAGAACCCGTGTTCTTCTTAAAATAGCTTTGGGCAAAGAATCCAATTCTTTGGTTAAACAAATTGGTTCCGTTGCCGGGAATCTGATAATCTTTGTTTGCTTTTCAAGCGATATCCTCTGAACTATGTCGAACTCCAACGACAACAACCAGCAAAGGAATGGAACCCCAGTTCCATCGCCTTCAAGAACCCCACGTGGTTCAAGGGAACAATCCCCAGAAAGATCCAATAACAACAATGATAATAATGATCAAACGGTGGAACAAGATCGAGTAAAGCAAATGATTGCAGTGTACGTGAGCCAAGCTTTGCAAGAATTTGTGAGGGGATTACATGCAGCGTTACCTGCACCACCGACACCACCCCCAATAATACCATCATCATGGAAAATCATCAATCTGGGTTGGCAAACTCAGGAAGGGGAGATACTCCTAATGAATCTCTTGAAGCGGGACCAGGTATATCTAATAACTCTGAAGTACAGACTTTATTACTAACTTTGCAGAAACAGGTGAAGGAACAAAACGATTGAATCGAATAAATTCCTGGAGTACCACTTGTTATCAAAGGCATTGACGTTGATAGATATTCTCAACAACCTTGGAAACCAAACACAGCACCCGTACCCATTCCAAAAAAGTTTAAAATGCCTCACGTACCTAAATATGACNAAAAGGATGGAGGACATCTTTAAAATAAAATAAGGAGACACGGAACTACTTCGTGAATTTGTAGACAGGTTTCAACGAGAAAGAATGCAACTACCAAGGGTGCCTGATAATTGGGCAGCCATGGCATTTTCAAGTAATATAAATGACAAAATCTCAGAATCCACGAGAAGACTCAAGAAAAGCTTGAGAGAATTCCCAGCTACAACGTGGAACGATGTTTATAATAGGTATAGTACTAAACTTCGAATAGAAGAAGATACCATTGCTCGTCCGAAAGAGGAAGATTAGACCAGATCCAAACGTTCAAAATCAGACAAGAGATCAGGTAAAAATAGGTACGATCCTTACTTGGGACCATCGGGACTTGAAACTCATCCCAGGTTCGAAAACACCAGGTCAGATTATGGACCACTAAGCAGAGATGCGGGCTCGTCTTCATCTAGATCCAGAAGGGATCAAGGTCAGCGACCTAGAGGTTAAGCACAAATTGGGGATCATACCTTTAATGTAAGTACCTCCGAACCAATTTCAGTGTTAAGAAATTTGGGTGATAAGGTTCGATGGCCCAAAGAGATGAGGTCGAATTTGAATAAGAGGAACCCAGATCTCTGGTGTGAATTCCATAATGATCATGGACACAGAACTGCAGATTGCAGATTTTTTAAAAGGTGAGGTAGAACAATTATTGAAACAGGGCTATTTGACAGAATTGTTCAGTTAAAAAGGTAAACAGGCATACATGAAGAACAGGCAGGAGCCCCCAAAACCTCCATCTCCAAAACGAACCGTCAACGTGATACACGGAAGAAGTAAACGGAGTGGTCTGCAAAACGACCACAAAGTTCATAATTACACACGGAAAACGGGTTCGTGAAAATCTGGAAGCGGACGATATAACCTTCGATGATGCAGATATCGGCGGATTAATGCTTCCTCACAACGATGCTCTGGTAATATCTTTACTTATTCATGACACTAACATAAAAAGAGTGTTGATTGATCCAGGTAGTTCAGTCAATATCATTTTGCTAAAAGTCATGGAAGAAATGCTATTGGGGAATCAAGTAATCCCAAGGGCACGTNGGTTCCAAGTCATCGATATTGACATGGCTTATAACGTAATCGTGGGAAGGCCATGGATCCACGACATGAAAGCAATACCCTCCACCTTGCATCAGGTAATTAAATTCCCCTCTAAATGGGGGATTCGGCAAATTAGAGGCGATCAGCGAACCACGAGAAATATAAATTTCGTGGTACACTACAACAAAAAATTAGAGGTGGAAAAATCAAAAGATAAGGGAATCTCCCAAGCAGGTAACACCGACCAAACAGGCATGGAAGAAATTACTACCCAAATAGGTACGGAAGGTATTATTGCTGAAATAGGTACTGAAGAAAATTTTCACGAGAAGGTGAATCAAGTTACCATGGAAGGTTCATTGGACCACGTGGATGTAGATTCCAAACCGGACGTCATTCATGAACCGGAGGAAGACGAGCACATCAAAACAACTACGGATGAGATCGAAGTTGTTCCATTGTCTGAACAAAAGCATGAACAGAAAGTGTATATAGAAACGAGGCTGAGCCCCGGTCGAAGAGGTAAGTTAATTGATTATTTAAAGGCCAACGCAGATTGCTTTGCGTGGTCCCCCTCAGATATGACAGGTATCCCACTAGAAGTGATGACTCATAAACTAAATGAAGATCCATCATTCGTACTTGTTAAGTAGAAGAAAAGAAAGCAAGGACCATTCAAGAACCAAGTGATTGATGAAGAGGTACAGAAACTCTTGAAGATTGGTTCGATACGAGAGGTAACGTACCCTAACTAGCTAGCTAACACTGTGGTAGCACCTAAAAAGAATGGCAAATGGAGAGTATGTGTAGATTATACTGACTTAAATAAAGCATGCCCCAAAGATTCATTCCCATTACCACATATAGATCGAATGAAAGATGCCACCGCAGGTCATGAATTGTTAAGCTTTCTAGATACGTATTCTGGTTATAATCAGATTAAAATGGATCCCTCAGACGAGGAAGAAACTCCTTTATTACAAACAGGGGGACTTATTGTTATAAAGTCATGCCTTTTGGCTTGAAAAACGCTGGAACCACCTATCAAAGGGTAGTGACCAAGATGTTCTAGGAACATCTAGGAAAAATGATGGAAGTTTACATCGATGACATGCTGGTAAAATCAACACGAGTGGAATACCATTTTCGGCATCGATGACTTGGGTTTCCTTGTATCAAATAAGGGAATAGAGGTAAATCCTGTTTTTTGTTTCAAAGACTAACGGGAAGAATTGCATCCTTAGGAAGATTTATTTCCAAATCTTCCAAGAAAAGTTTTAAATTCTTTGCAGTTCTCAAAAAGCAAAATCGGTTCGAATGGACTGAAGAATGCCAACAGGCTCTCAAATACCTTAAGTCTTATCTATCAAAACCTCTGTTGCTGTCAAAGCCAAAGGAGGGGGAGAGACTGTACGTCTACCTTGCCGTCTCGGAAATTGCTGTAAGTGCAGTTTTGGTNTATCCACATCTAGAAAAGTTAGCCTTAGCTCTAATCATGGCATCTAGAAAATTAAGGCCATACTTTCAATGTCATCCAATCACAGTTTTGACCTCGTATCCATTAAGAAACATATTGCATAAACAAGAACTATCAGGAAGATTAACCAAGTGGGCCATAGAATTAAGTGAGCATGAAATAATATATCAGCCTAGGACTGTAATCAAATCTCAGATCTTAGCTGATTTTGTCGTTGACATTAGTAATAGCATTGTCCCTGAAGTGGAGAAAGAGTTACAACTCTTCAACGGTGTTAATCCGGGTCTATGGACCCTATTTACCGATGGTTCTTCCAATATAAAAGGTGTCGGCTTAGGCATAGTCTTAATATCACCCACGGGTGAAAAGATACGGTAGGCTATCAAATGTTATCCTATAACTAACAATGAGGCAGAGTACGAAGCTGTTATTGCAGGATTAGAACTTGCACGAGAGCTTTCAATCGAGTAAATCATCTGATTTGTAGTAAATCAAATGCAGGGGACTTACATCGCTTGAGAGACTCGGATGCTACAATATTTGGAAAAGGCACGAGAGCTCGTGAGACAATTCAAAACATGGAAGGTAGTACAAATACCTAGAAAGGAAAATGCTGAAACAGATGCATTATCTAACCCCGCAGCAGTCACGGAAGTAACAAACAAGGACAATGCAATCGTCCTTCATCTATTCCATTCAGTGATCGACCAGGATAGAAATGAGGTAACTTTCAACAATTTAACCTGGGATTGGAGAAACGAAATCCTAAATTTTTTGCAGAATGGCACGGTACCTGAAGACAAGAAAACAGCTCAAGCACTTCGCCGCAAAGCTGCACGGTACTTCCTCATTCGCAACTCATTATATCGCAAGATGTTCGGGGGGGCCCCTAGAAAAATGCCTCGGACCTAACCAAATGGAGTTTGTGATGAAAGAAGTCCACGAAAGACACTGTGGAAATCACTCAAGGGCGAGATCCTTAGTGAAAACCCTAATCAGAGCTGGATATGTTGGCCTAAGATGGAAGAAGAGGCCGAGAACTTCGTATCCAAATGCGACAGGTGCCAAAGGTTTGCCAATTACATGCATCGACCAGCGGAATTATTGCATCCAATAATATCCCCATGGCCTTTCATGAAATAGGGTATGGACATAGTGGTACCTCTTCTCACAGCTAAAGGATAGGTAGGGTTTTTGCTCATGCTAACCGACTATTTTACAAAATGGGTAGAGGCAGAAGCATTCAAACAAGTGCGAGAAAGGAAGTTAAAATCTTCTTATGGAGAAACATAATATTCCGCTTTGGGATACCAAAGGAGATCGTGTGTGATAATGGCCCACAATTCATAGGCTCGCAAATCACAGAATTCTTCGAAAGCTGGCAAATCAAACGGATCACTTCAACGCCATACCACCCCGTGGCTAATGGTCAAGCTGAGTCAATGAATAAGGTCATCATCAACAATCTAAATAAGCGGCTGGATAAAGCCAAAGGGAACTAGTCTGATGAGTTACCAGCGGTACTATGGGGATACAGAACAACCTCAAATACAGCCACAGGAGAAACTCCGTTCGCACTTGTCTATGGCTCAGAAGTCTTAATACCTGTGGAGATTGGCGAACCAACCATAAGGTTTACAACAGCCATGGAAGAAGCAAACGATGACGAATTGAGGACCAATCAAAAAAAAATCATAGAGCGTTATTACAACCGTAAAGCTCATCTCAGGTACTTCAAGATTGGGGACTTCGTCCTCAAAAAAGTCTTTCAATCAATGAAAGAAGCAGGCGCAAGAAAGCTAAATCCAAACTGGGAATAACACTACAAAATCCGAGGCATAGCTGGGAAGGGCATCTACGAGTTGGAAGCTATGGATGGCAGAATCCTACCAACAAGTTGGAATGCCATTCACTTGAAGAAGTACTACTTTTAAGGAAAATAAGTACCCCCGGTCAGGTATCACACGTTCGATTTTATTTTGAACATTTGAAATTTTACTAACCATTTTAGATGATAGGCATAAAGGTAACACATCACCAGATGATGACATTAGGCCTGTAAAGACGCGAGGAAATAACTAAATTCTCGGTCTAGGGTTACACTTTCTGATAGATGTTTTAAAAGGGTTAAGCAGTCATCATCTAAAAATTATATACCTTCGAGTGCCGTATGTTTTTACTTTTCAGGAAAAGGACCACAAGGAAGGAATAGTCAAGTGCTCGAGATTTCATTCTTCAAAGCTCAAACAGTTGGGGAACTATACAGTATGGAAGGCAAAAATGAAGCAAAAAAGTCTATCAAAAAGTCAAAGCTCGAGCCTGAAGATCCATCTATCCAGCAAGCCAAGTGATACGAGCAAAATCGAAAGAGCCAAAGACTCAAACACAAAGCCTCTAATCCAAAAAACCTTCGAACATGTTCATGTTAAAAGGCAAAATGTTAGCAATGTTAGCCACGAGGAAGAAATGCGCATCTTTGTACTTATTCAAAAGAAAAACTGTTGTAACTAAAAATAGTCACGAAATCTTTGTACTCATATATAAAACTGTTATCAACTAAAACAGTTACGGATGCAAAAGCATTTTTCTCGTGCATATTGAAAACTGTTGTCGACAAAAATAGTTACGGGTGAAAACCCCAACTTGAATAAAAACTGTTACGAATGAAAAATAGTTGCTCTCTTGTATTAACTCGAAAAAACTGTTACATACGAAAAATAGTTACGAAATACAAGTGTATATCAAATCTGTTAAAAGAAAACAGTTGCAACATGAGTTTTAGACGATAATCAAACACATGTAAAAAGTTCTGAAAGTTCAAAAAAATAACTTTCCTCAGAAACATTCTTAAACATGTGAAAAATTCCTATCACTCTATTGCATTATTACACATTTATGAAGTTGAGACGTCTTCTTCATTAAGTGTCGATCAAAAAAGGTCCCACTTCAATAAATTATGCCTACTACAAAAAGGCACACATTTAATATGACACCGTTCCTATTACGAAAAGGTACGAGTAATCTAAAGCATTCTATATGCAAAACTCAGAGGTAAAACTAAAACCTCGAAAAATAAAGCATGCAAAAGACTTAAAGAGTGAAACAGAAACTCAACGGAAAACAAAAGTCATACTTGCATTAGTATATTAAAACGGCTAACTAAAAACTAAGTATTAACTTATACTTAGCCGTATAGAATTTTTATACATTAAGATGCCCCTAAGTTGTCATTTGGTGACTTTAAAGAGATCCAAATTACCCCCGATGGGACTGGGGGTAACCACCAATTGAGACAAAGAGGGATTGACATCTTCATCAGCAGAAGGAGTAAGAGCAGCTTGGGACGACGAGGCTTGGATAGCAGGAGTCTCACTTTCAGGTGGAGAAAGATCCGAACTTTGTTGAGACTTTTCCATGGCTTCCTTGATCTTAACAATTTCGGCGTCAAGGTCGAAATATCCCCGACTCATTTCCATCAATGTATCGAGGCGAGAATTTATGTACGCCCAACTAGCATCGACAACTGCCGTCTCTTTGAGACTTTCATAATCTCTCTCCCATATCTGAAGCTCAGCTCTTAACCCATCCTTCTAGACTTCAGCAGCTTCATGGGAAGCCCTCAAAGGTACAATTAACTCCTCCAAAGATTGGGTTTTTTCTAAAGCAATGTGAAGATCCTCCTGAGTTCGGGTAAGTGACTACACAAGATCGCCTGATTATTCCTCCTTCTGCTCTAGCAAAGCTTTCAAGCTCCTAACTTCTTCTGAGGCACGGGATAATTGCTTAACAAATGAAGACTCGAGAATGCTCTTGTCTTTGTTCGCTTTGTTAGAAGAAGCCTTCTCCACTACCAATCCGCAGCCACAACTCTCATCTGCCGCTCCAAGGTATTCTTTTCTTCTTCTAAGGCTTCCATGTCGAGCCTCAGGCTTTCATATTGCCCCTTCCAATTCCCTGCTTCAGCATGCCACTCCTTTAGCTCTTGCTCCATGTTAGAAATCCTCTTCATCAGTTTTGTGCCTATGAGATTGATCTACAAAAACAAAATCGATTAGATACGGTAATTACATAAGAATGAGTTACAAAAGAATGAATGTTACCTTCAAGGAGGAATGCACAACCTCATTAGCCCAGGTAAGAGAACTGTGACTACATAGCTTGGTCCTCTCTGTTAGGCCAATCAAAGGCTTCAGCTACACTTCGGGTTGGCCAGATTTCTTTAAAAGTCTCCCATCAGCCGGAACCTCAATTAGCACTTGCCTTATCTCCCTGCTGGAAGACCCTACTTCTCTAGTAGGAGGCACGGAAGCAGGCTGAAATGAAGGAGCCACGAGCAATGAAATTTTTGGAGCTGAAGAAGTCTCAGGCACAGAAACTTGAGGAGCTGAGAAAGCCACGGGCAAGGCAGCAACAGGAGCAGAAATGGCCAAAGGAGCAGTGGAAATAACCGGAACGGATGAAGAGATTTCTCTAAAGGAGGGAGCAAAAAAAGCCAGAGGCGCCTCATTAACAGCAGGTCCAAAACCTTCGTGGAATAGATGATCTGCAAAATCATGTGCAAGAGAAGAAGAAGAATCCCTAGGGGTAGGAGGTCTGACACCATGTACGAAAGACATAGCCACGGGTGTAGACTCATCGTCTGAGACCACCCGAGCAGAAAACCCTGTCAAAAGGAAAAGGGTTAAACAAACGAAGAAAAAGAAGACCGAGTAAGGAAAAGAAGCGAAAACAAAAGTTTCACTTACCATGAGTCTTCACTTTCCAACCGCACTACACGGAGAAGTACTTCCAAGATCTTTCCTCCAATGGAGCAACTGATAATAGCTTTTCTACCCAATCACTGATACCGGAGACATTCTCAACAGACCGGAGACATTCTCAACAGTACCCATGATTTCTGAAAGAGGAAGAAAATAACTACGGTGTTAATAAAAAACTTAAAGCAAAGAGAAGAAAAATAACAGGTGTGAGCTAAAATGTACTCACATGCGCGATTCCACTTCTCAGGGAAGGGAAGATTTTTCTCGCCCACTAAACCAGCAGTGGGCACAGCAACGTACCGAAGGTACCAACCTCTATCCTTATCGTCATTAAGGGTTACCAACACTCTTTTGCTCCTAGCAGCCATAGTGAAAACCCCTTGACGAAATAAGGTAGGAGAATAAAGATGAATGAGGTGATTGAAGGGAAAAGGAACCGAGGTTAAAGAAGCTAAATATCTAAGACACACGATAACCCGCCACACAAGAGGAACAACTTGTCCTAAGAAAATGTTGAAGAAACGATAAAATTCGATGATGACTGGATCAATAGGAGGTCTAAACCCTATAGTAAAAGGGTAAGTGTAAACAAAAGAATGCCTTGTCTTGTAAGACGTTATTCTTTGATTACTATTCGAAATAACAACGGGAAAATCAGACTCCCAAGAACATTCCCTATGAACAAGGGGAATCAAACCTTCGGTAATAAGAGTGGGATACCTATCAACACTATCAAGGGATGACGACTGGTCTACAAGAACCTGACTATCCCTAGTGAAGGTAAACTCAGCAGGAATAATTTTATCACCCCGTGGTTCGCGTAGGGATTCGTGATGTTCTCAACCCCTGGATAGAGACCTGGAAACCCTAGATCTTGGGGAGATTAAAGACCTAGCGGAAGGAGGGGAAACAATCTGAGAAGATGAAGAACCTCTCGAAGGAGTAGAGCCTAAACTCCTCAGTCTACCACCCCTCCGACTCCGAGTTGGAGCGAAAGAGGGTGTCAGCTCATCAACGTTTATGACTCCCTTAGATTGGTTTGAAGAAAACATATATACAAAGGAAAAGAAAAAAGTTCTTTACAAATAAAGTTTGAAAGTTAGAAGCTTTTCGTGAAAGAAAAGGAAAATGTGGTATTTATACTCGAAGACAACCGTCAAAAAATAAAAAAAAAAGGGCAATGATGTGAAAACCATAATTGAAGATGTTACTTTGTGAGATGTGCATCCACAAGAAAGCCCTAAAAGGCGCTGAATAATTGCAGATTCAGCCCAAGAATGCCACGTGCCATAAGCATTAAATGGAAGTGACAAATGATGCTTACGTACAGGATAAGATACAATGATTCGAGTAAAGCGGCGGCAAAATATTCCCGCCATAAATGAGTATCCACTTACCAAATATTAATTGATAAATATATGGTAAGTGGGGGGACTATCTGTATTGGTAAAAAAAAAGCATTACACGTGTAATAAATCTTGATGACTCAGTAGTCTACGTGGAGCAATGAAGACACCACAGCTGGACGGGACTTTAAGAAGAGGTACGAGGCAAAGAGGCACGACAAATCACATCCACGGGTTAATTAGCTACGGAAGTTTCAACCTAATTGAGAAGATGAAGAGACACAGTCAAAAGTGTATTTGGACAGAATAAAGGGCAGATTCAGAGATCTTTAAATTAGAGATCCATACATTACACAACATTCACTCAACAATTACAGTTGATTCATTGTAACGTTACATTGAAGTCATTATTAGTCATTAATGCTCAATCACTGAAAAAAGGCAGACGTTATATTAGGAAATTCCCTATATAAGGGAGTAAAATATAACCTGTAAAGGGATCATCCCGAACTACTATTGCAATATCCTTACTTTCTGTGCATCTTACTGCTTTCCATTTACAAGTTTGCCTACTATTATAATCTTATTCTTTGGTTATCAAGAACCCGTGTTCTTCTTAAAATAGCTTTGGGCAAAGAATCCAATTCTTTGGTCAAACAATGACACTGAAAATATGACTTTAATTTTCTGGATGCGCTTATTAATGCAAGTTCCTATTTCTCTAAGTGTGGATACCTAGTTTCAGCATCTCCTAAGGTCCGACTTACGTAATAAACAGAAAATTGCGTACCTTGCTCTTCTCGAACTAATACACCACTTACTGCTATCTCGGACACTGCCAAGTATAGGTACAACTTCTCATCTGCTTTGGGGTGTGGAGCAAAGATAGGCTTGATAGATATCGTTTCAATTCCTCCAATGCTTGTTGACATTCTAGGGTCCATGCCAAATTATTTTTCTTTTTGAGTAAGGAAAAGAACCTATGGCTCCGATCTGATGACCTCGAAATGAATCGACCCAAGGCAGTTATCCGTCCGGTTAGCCTTTACGGATTTCACACTGTCCACGACGGTGATATCCTTGATGGCCTTGATCTTATTGTGGTTGATTTTGATTCCCCGATTTGATACCATAAAGCCGGGAAATTTTCCCGAACCGACCCCGAAAGCACATTTTTCGGGGTTAATCTTCATGTTGTACTTTCTCAAGATTTTGAATGTTTCCTACAAATGAATCAAATAGTCCTCTGTGTGTAGGGACTTAATAAACATATCATCAATGTAAACTTCCATCGATTTACCTATCTGTTCCTCGAGATTTTGTTAACTAAGCGTTGGTATGTAGCCCCTGCATTTTTAGCCCGAAGGGTATTACATTGTAACAATAATTCCATACTTAGTGATAAAAGAAGTCTTTTCTTGGTCTTCTGGGTCCATATGGATTTAATTATACCCAGAATAGGCGTCGAGAAAGGTAAGGATCTCGTGGCCGGCCGTGCATCGATCATGCGATCAATGTTAGGCAGTGGAAAAGAGTCTTTCTGACATGCTTTGTTCCAGTCCTTATATTCTACACACATTCTAAGTTTCTTACCTTTTTTGGGGACTACGACTACATAAACTAACCATTCGGGATATTTTAATTCATGAATGGATCCTATTTTGAGAAGTTTGGTTACCTCGTCCTTTATGAAGGCGTGCTTTACCTCGGACTGGGGTCTTCTCTTGTTCTTTATCGATCTGAACTTGGTATCTAGGCTCAGCCGATGAGTTGTTATCTCTGGTGGGATTCCTGTCATGTCTAAATGGGACCATGCAAAGCAATCCATGTTATCAATAAGAAATTGAATGATTTTTTTCCTGAGTTCAGAGGGTCAACCCCGTTCCTAGGTATACCTTTCGTTCGGGTAGATACTCGATCAGTATCACCTATTCCAGCTCCTCGACCGTTGACTTGGTTGTATCTGATTCTTCGGGAACAACGACGGTTTGAGGAGTGAGAAAATCCTCTTCTTCTTCCTCGATTATCTGTTTCTCTGATCCGGTCGATGCTGGAGGCGTTGATTTCTATTTGGTTGTCTGCTTATCTTTGGTGTTTGATTTTTTCGAGGTCGAAGGTGTTGATATCGGCGTCACCTCATCGACTGCAGACATTTCCTTTGCAGCGTGTTGTTCCCCGTAAACTATTTTCACACCATCCACTGCTGGGAAATTCACCATTTGGTGAAGGGTTGACGGTACTGCCCTCATTTTTTAGATCCAGGGGCTTACGAGCAGTGCATTATATCTCACGTCGCCTTCGATGACATGGAATTTTGTATCTTGGATAATCCCAGCCACGTTTACTGGTAGGATTATCTCCCCTTTTGTTGTTTCGCTAGCCACGTTGAAGTCGTTTAGGACTCGAGATGCAGGTACAATTATGTCTAGCAAGTCGAGTTGCTCGACGACCAATGATTATGTTTGCTGAGCTACCTGGATCCACTAGAACATGTTTAACTTGAATTTTATTTAACAAAATACAAATTACCAGGGCGTCGTTGTACGGCTGAGAGATGCCTTCTGCTTCTTCGTCATTGAACGATAGAGTGTCTTCGGGCACATAGTCTCGAGTCTGTTTTTCTCTGGTGATCGACACCTTGGTGCGTTTGAATATATGCCCTTGTGGGACGTCGACCCCACCGACGATCATGTGAATAACATGCTGAGGTTCTTCTTGCTCGTTATTTCTGTTGGCGTCTCTCTCCCTGAAGTGGTTTTTGGCTCGATCACTGAGGAATTCTCGAAGATGGCCTTCGTTGAATAATCGAGCTACTTCCTCCCTTAGCTGTCTGCAGCCTTCGGTCCGATGGCCATGAGTGCCATGGTAATTACACATCAAGTTTGGGTTCCTTTGAGAAGGATCGGTCTGTATAGGTCTGGACCACCCGGTGTCTTTGATCCTTCCGATAGCTGATACAATCCCCGATGCATCGACACTGAAATTATACTCCGATAATCGAGGCGCTTCTGTGGCATCTGCATATTTGTCGAAACCAGGTTTACTCATAAGTCCCCGAGAGTTCGGCCCTCGGTCACCTCTTCAGTCGTTCCGGGCGGAGTTGCACCTCGGACCATTATTCCTTCGATTTGAAAGATACACATGATACCGATCTTTATTTGGCCTTGATTCTCTATCAACATCTCTCTAATTTTTACCTGTCGACCGATTTGGATGTACTGAACCTGAGGGGGCTCCCAATTGGTCGTCCTCAACCCTGATCTTCAACTGATATCGATTGTGAACATCCGCCCAAGTAACAACTGGGTACTTTATCAAGTTCTGTTTCAACTGGCGTGATGCGATCGAACTCCGCTCGTTCAATCCTTGTGTGAAAGCTTGAACATCCCAATCATCAGTGACTGGTGGTAATTCTATGCGTTCCATTTGGAATCAAGATACGAACTCCCTTAACATCTCGTTATCCCTCTGCTTTCACTTTGAAGAGGTCTGATTTTCTCGTTGCAACCTTTATGGCCCCAGCGTGCACTTTTATGAACGAATCCGCTAACATGGAGAGCGAATCGATAGAATTTGATGGCAAGTTGTGATACCAAATCATATAGGATATGATGCTATTCGTTTCTCATTTTTTATTGACTTGAATCCTATATTGACTTTTGGCATTTACCTCAATACGTACCTTGAAACTTTAATTGGGTACAAGTATCATAAAGCTAGTGCCTCGATTAATACACGGAGTGAGAAAGCTTATATACTCTTCCTCGGTCTAAAATAAGTTTCCCTTTAAGAAACCAAGAATTATTTTTGTCAAATATACTCTTGCTCAATTAATTGATCCAAAAAGTATGAAAAGATGAACAAAAGGGCTATTAACGACATCTACTTTTGTAATGTTGCATATTGGGCTATATGTAATATTTCCCTTTCAACAAAAGAAATTTTTTTCACAAAATTACGGTAATAAAAAGAGAAGAAAAAAAAAGTAGGGACATTTAATAGTGATTTAATGCTTTTAAAAAGGTACAAACTGTTGTAATCCAAATCAAGATATTGTAAGAGTTGACTAATAAACTCAATTTTTTCCTATATACTATATAAAATAAAATTCCACAACTCAAATCCCCCTCGAAAAATCCTTTTTTCTTTCTTCGAAATGACTCTCTCCTTGATCAACATCTTCTTCTTATTATTGTTATTAACTCCAATTGACCTATCAACAGCAAAATCTTGTTTCATAACCCGAAAATTTTACGTACATGTTATCGACAAACTTCCTTCTAATTCCACTAAACTGCAAGTTCATTGTACTTCTGGCGATTATGACCTCGGATACCGTAATCTTACTGCTAATCAAGAATTTGATTGGTCGTTTTGTCAAGGATTTGCTTGGACAACGTTATTTTTTTGTCACTTTTGGTGGGTTTAAAGAATAAAAGCTTTAATGTGTTTAATGATCCAGTTAGGGTGTCAATCTGAGTCCAAACCCATTTAACCCGCCCAACTCGCTCAGAGATTAATGGGTTGGCTTAAACACATTTTAGCTCATGGGTCAATTTGGGCTGTGCCCAAGTTAACCCATTATTTTTTAGGGAAATTTTCGTTCATATACCATATAGGAAACTATATTACCAAATATGTTCATAGTTTGCATATTACCCTTCATGCTAATAGTATTTCTACAAAATATAGACCATGCATTAAATAAGGAATCATTGTAGCTGTAGGCTTCCTTATTTAGGCGCGCTAAAATTGGGGGATTAAATATTCTTCCAGATCTTCCAAACGCAAATCACGCACATTAATCTTCTTTGTCAGTTTCATTTCAAATTTAGCGTCTCTACATCAAACGCAATTATTCTTCTACAATTCAAAAACGAATTGATTATTCTTCTACAATTCAAAAACAAATTGATTATTCTTCTACAATTCACAAATCAAAAACGACTAAATTTTCTACAATTCTTTACATCAAACGCAATTATGTCCAAATTTCAGTAATACAAAGCAAATGAAAAGAGAGCAGCAATTCCACCATTGACAGCCATTAAAAAGACTTGAAGCTTTGAATTCAAATTTGGGTTTTCAAAAATCTTTATTTGTTTGGATTGGGTGTTGTTGCAAATAATTGGGAATATGATTTGGAGTTTATATCTCAATTTTGAGGGGTTTTGGTGAAGATTAGACTTGGTTTTGGCTGAATTCCGGATTGAAACTCGAAGAAGAAGAAGAAGAAGAAGAAGAAGAAGAAGAAGACATTTTGCAGAAATTGTAGATAAATTGTAGAAAAATTATATTTTGTTGTTTATTTATTTTTCTTTTATTTATTTAACTATTGTATGCAAGTTGAACTACATTAGATAAAAAATATATTTAAGTGGTATTATATTATAGTTGTATATAACTTAGTAGAAATAATATACGAAAATTATAGATAATTTGTAGATAAGTTGTATAGTGTATAATTAGTTGTATGAAAATTATTTTTAGTATGTATAAATCAGATACAAAATATACAAATGACATATTGTACAAAATTTGTATAAAATTTATATGTAAATTTTATGTTATTGTAGTTGTATTTCACTGGGTGAAAATAATGTGTGAAAGTTGTAGAAAATTGTAGATAAGTTGTATTCCTCCATAACGGGAGATGTTGGCATATCAAGTAACTTTAGTGTTCCAGACGAACATGCATGAAAATAAAGATAAATTTTGTTATGAACAGTTTGTAGATAATTTGTAGAAACATTGAAATTCTGTATTTTCATATTAATGTTTCAAATGATATATAGTTTTGTTGTAGATTAAATGTAGAAAATAAGCCATTGTGAGTCTTATTTGACTCATTCCTCACATTCAACCTATTCTACAAATTCACGCCTCTTTAAATACAATACAACCATACTTTCTTGAATTTAAAGGTATAGCAATATATATAACTTAAAAAACATCTTCTCCTCTACACAAGTTAGCTCCAAAACAGACGAAGTGGAATAACAAGCTCCCATCAAAACTTTTAACACAAAAAACACAAAAGCTCAAAAATATAAACAACAGTCTACAATTTTCCTATAATTTTTCTACAATTTATCTATAGTTGCTGCAATATAATGTATGGGTTGGGTGTTGTTGAAAATAATCGGGAATATGATTTGGAGTTTATATCTCAATTTTGAGGGTTTTTGGTGAAGATTAGACTTGGTTTTGACTGAATTTCAGATTGAAACTCGAAGAAGAAGAAGAAGAAGAAGAAGAAGAAGAAGAAGAAGAAGACATATTGCAGAAATTGTAGATAAATTGTAGATTATTTGTATTCTCGTTGTAGATGCTTTATTTTCTGTTTTCACAAATAAAAAACAGCTAAAACTTCTACAAATCTTCTGAAAAAACGCAATTATGTCAAAAATCCCAATTATGCTACAATTGAATGGGAATTAGGATATAAAAATTTAATGTACCCAGTTTGTAGATATTTTGTAGATAAATTATAGATTATCTGTATTCTAATTGTAGATGTTTTATTTTCTGTTTTCACAAATTAAAAACGACTAAAACTTCTACAAATTTTCTGCAAAAAACGTAATTATGTCGAAAATCCCAATTAAACTACAATCGAATGGGAATTAGGATATTAAAATTCAATATACCCAATTTGTAGATATTTTGTAGATGAATTGTAGATTATTTGTATTCTGATTGTAGATGTATTGTTTTCTGTATTCACAAATTCAAAACGACTAAAACTTCTACAAAATCTTCTGT
>ML372765.1:0-23674 GCA_005239525.1 Nicotiana knightiana | reverse complement strand
AAATACAATTATGTCGAAAATACCAATTAAGCTACAATTGAATGGGAATTGGGATATTAAAATTCAATGTACCTAGTTCGAGAGAGTATAAGCTGTAAAGCCTGGAATTATTTTATGGAGAACTTTCAATCATCAAAAAATCTAATTATTAAAATATAAGGAAGGAAATGATCAGTAGTGGCTTGGGAGGAAACACATACTATTGTTTCCAGTTTCCGCTCCAACTCAATTATTTTCTTTTTGCCTCTTCCTAGTTGCTTGATATCTAGAACAATTGATCATCAGTTTGCTCTTTTCTGGACTACCAAAAGTTTTAGTACTTGTAGTAAATTAATCTCTGAAACCTAATTGTCCCTAATTCACAGACCTTGTATATAACAATTTGGCATGCAATAAGGTCTTCAACAATAATTCCAGATGTAATTCCAGATGAATGCCAAAATTTTCTAAATACGAGAATATAGTTCGGTTAGAAGATGTGCTTTTCACAATATAGTTATTTTTCATCTCCTATTAAAAACCCACGTTTGCAGTTCAAATAAATGCGAAGAGTTTAAGCATCTACAGCCAATTACCAATACTGTAATAACAGTACATAAACGTGGGTGAGGGTGATAATTGACTGTGAGGGTGATAACTGAAATAATTTCTGAAACACATTAGTGCCGTGTGATAATAAAAATCTGATTATAAAAAATGGGTCTCATCTCTGTATTTTTTTAGAAGAAGAAGGAATAGAGAAGAGGAAGAAAGGGGAGGGGAAAAACAGCGCTGGACTTAGGAATTAGGGGGAGAGAGAAACGTGGGATATATGGACACCTTTAATTAAGGAGTAAAAAACGTCCAACTAATGAGACCCTTAATTAAGTATGGTATAGAATTGGTAATTTGGTATACTAAGTGTAATTAAGTCAAACCTTAAACATTGAGGGTAATAAGGTTTCCTATGTGGTATAAGAATGTAAAAATACACATTCTAACCCATTTAGCAGCCCAAATAGAACCCATAAAACTCACCCAAAACAAAGGAATTTCAACCCAACTTATCTAGAAAGTTACTTAGTTGCCCCAATTTTATATTTTTTTTATATTTTCAATTTTCTTTTTTTTTTCTGCACACCCACTCACCCACCATACCCCCTAACCCTCCACCCCACCCCACCCCCACCCCCACCCCCAAAATATTTCAACTTACACATTTTGAGGTAAACAGATATTTTAATGCAAGATGAGCATGATTCAAAAAAAATGGGTCAAGTTGGGCGGGTTGGGTTATGACCCATATTTAGCCCATCTTGACCCAGCCCATCTTAGCCCAAGTACACTTTGGGCTGGGTTGGGCAATGACCCATTTATTGACCTAACCCATCCTGACCCGTCCAAATTCAGCCCCACCCGCCCATTTGTCACCCCTAGATCCAGTATATTGTGTGGAAGATGGAAAACTTCCAAAGCTTACAGAGCAGTGTGCATGGGTTGTCAAATCAGATGGTTTTTATTTAGGAACTTCTATAAACCCTGGAATTGTTAGAAGATATGTATCGCTATACTGGGTGGTAGTCTTAGGGTGTAGTATATTATTGTTCTCGTTTATGTATACTAATTAACCACTAATTAAGAAAGGAATTAACAATGGCTATTTTTCTTTTTCAGTTATATTGTCTGGCCATTCTTAACTCCTGTACATGTCGTCTTTCAGAGCAAGAGTTTTAGCTCCATTCATGCACAATTGATATGAAAATTAATTATAATATCAGATCACTTATATCTAAATACAAGTTTTGTATGAAAAAAATTATTGGTGTAATTAACGGAATACAAAATCAGTTTCTAACTAATTCATTTGTTTAGTTGTTAGGTGTGATTAGTTAGGAGTTAGAGTTGGTTAATATGTTAGTTAAAAGTCACGTGAGGTGCACGTGTGTAGTGTGTATAAATAACAGCTCCCTTCGCTTATGCAGTGTAATAAAACAGTTACTTCCTCTCCTTCTTCACTTCTGATTTCTTCTTCATTAAGAAATGAGGAAATCCGATCCTCCATTCATGGCTTAATTCAACAGGGTATCAGAGCGGGTGAATTGAAGAGAGCTCGTGCTGTAAAATTCGAGATCTGTAGAAGAGCACAAAGCATAATTGTGTGAGCTTCTAGAAGAGTTGCAGAAGTGTGTGAAGCAAGCTCGATTTCTGTAAAAATGGCAGCAGGAAATGAGATATCTTACCTTGATCATAATCATCCTCTATATCTCCAAGCAGGAGATGCACCTGGACTCATTCTAATTCAATTGAAACTCACTGGACCGGACAATTACGCTTTATGGAGAAGAGCTATGAAATTGGCTCTTCGAGGCAAAGGAAAACTAGGTTTTGTAGATGGATTGTGTGTCAAAAGCATGTACAGAGGAGAATTGGCAGAACAATGGGAGAAATACAACGCTATAGTCCTGTCATGGATAGGAAGCACGGTTGCAACACAATTGATGGCTACCATTGTGTATGCCTCCAATGGTAAGAAGGTACGGAGTAAATTTGAGGAGAGATTTGATAGATCGAATTTAACTAGAATTTTCCATCTATGGACTGAGATTGCCATACTTAGGAAATGAACAAACTCAATTACTTCGTATTATTAAAAAATGAAGGACTGTTGGGATGAATTGGATGTGTTGGCTCCACTTCCTTCTTGTGATTGTGAGGAATCACTGCCTTATGTGGTTCATCTAAGATCACAGAGACTGCTGCAGTTTCTAATGGGACTGAATGAGTCGTACAACAATCTGAGAAGCAACCTATTGACTAGGAGACCTATAATTTCTGTGAATGAAGCATATGCAACAATCTCACAGGAAGAAAGCCAAAAGTTATTAGGTGTAGTTTATGGCAATAAGGAGCCATTGACTATGCTGGTAGGGAAGGCTTCTCAAGGTTTATGACCTAAGAAACCTGGGGTAGTATGTGAGCACTGTGGTTACAAGGGACATTTGAAGGAGAATTGATACAAAATTGTTGGTTACCCACAGGATTTCAAGAGCAAGAAGAAAGGACCACAAGCTGGTGGATTCAGACCCTTTGCAAATTCAATAGTTGCAGGGAACAACATGAAGATACCAGATGGACAAGGTCAATTCTTCACTGAACATCAATACAAACAAATACTGGATATGTTGAACAAGCCAACTTCTAGTGGTGTATCAGATAACATTGCAGGTAACATGGCAGCTATGTCTTCAATGTTATCCAATAGTCTTAACTGTGAATGGATAATAGAGACAGGGGCTTCTCACCATATTACACCATATAGAGAGTTGCTAACTGTTTTTAGATCATTGAAAGAACAAAGTAACAGTAGAGTACAAGTTCCTACAGGTGGTAGAGTTGAAATTGCAAGCATATGAGATGCAGTAATTTTGGGAAAATACAAGCTTGAGAATGTTCTGCATGTACCAAACTTTAAATTCAATCTGCTTTTAGTGTCCAAGATAACAAAGCAGTTGTGTTGTATGGCACTATTCTTTCCTGACTTTTGTGTCTTTTAGGGACTCTTCAATGGGAAGGTTCTGGGATTGGTAAAGAAAAGGAAGGATTATACATTTTACGGGAAGAAATAACAACTGCAGTAGGAGCAGCAGTACACAAAGATGAGGACTGTGGAAGGCTGTGGCATTGGAGACTTGGATATCCATCCATTGGAGCTATGCAACATATTGCAGAGGTCAAAAATAAGATAGACACTGAATAATTAAATTGTTGTGAAGTTTGTCCTTTAGCTAAGCAAAGTAGGCTGAAATTTCCTGTTAGTAATAGTAGAGCAGGCTGTGTTTTTCAATTAATGCATCTTAATGTGTGGGGTCCATACTGAAAGCCTACATATGATAAAATATTACTTTGTTACCATAGTTGATGACTACAGTAGATACACATGGATATGTTTGATACAGTCTAAATATGAAGTGATTGTAGTGCTGAAGAATTTCTTGACTTTAATAAAGAACCAGTTTGATAAAACTGTTAAAGTTCTTAGATCAGAAAATGGTAGTGAATTCTTCAATTCAAAGTGTGATGAATTATTAGTTTCCTATGGAATAATGCATCAAAGTAGTTGTCCATACACTCCACAACAGAATGGGGTTGTGGAGAGAAAACACAGACACATACTAGATGTTGCAAGAGCCTTGGCATTTCAGAGTTCAGTGCCTATGAGATTTTGGGGATAATGTGTGAAGACTGTTGTATATCTGATTAACAGGCTACCTTACAAAGTATTGCAAGGAAGAAACCCCTTTGAATTGTTGTATGGGAAGCCCCCTCAACTGTCTCATTTAAGAATATTTGGATGTCTTTGCTATGCTAGCAGACTACCTAAAGGTGACAAGTTCACTTCGAGGGTCAGGAAGACAATTTTTATGGGATATTCAGAATCACAGAAAGGATACAAGTTGTATGATCTTGAGGATCATCAAATCTACATTAGTAGGGATGTACATTTCAAGGAGTCACTATTTCCTTTCAAAACTACACATTCAGATGAACTAATTGACTTTAACTAGTTTAAAGATAATGCTGATGAAGGTGTCACTCAGTTGCCCATGAGGGAGACACAGTCATATCCAGCAATTGCAGGACATGAAGAAACAGGACATACAGGAGATGCTGAACCAGCAGCAGACAACTCATCCCCTATGATAACAATGGATCATCAACAGGAGGTTGAATACCAACAGGATCTTTCTCTACCTCCCTGGAGCCTAAGTCATTCAAAGAAGCTTCAAAGGATCACAACTGGATACTAGCTATGCAGTAGGAAATTGATGCTTAGGAAAGCAACCAGACATGGGAGCTGGTTCCTTACCTGAAGGGAAGACTACCATAGGTTCTAAATGGATATACAACATTAAGTATAAGGCTAATGGTGAAGTAGATAAGTACAAAGCACGCCTGGTAGCAAAGGGATACACACAAAGAGAAGGCCTAGACTATCATGAGACTTTCTCTCTTGTGGCTAAGATGGTGACAGTAAGAACTGTCATTAGTGTAGCAGCCTCGCAAAATTGGTGTTTATACCAGATGGATGTCAACAATGCATTTCTTCAAGGTGATTTATATGAGGAGGTCTATATGGATCTACCACAAGGATTTCACAACCAGGGGGAGTACAAGGTGTGCAAGCTTTTGAAATCCTTATATGGTCTCAAACAAGCATCTAGACAGTGGAATATCAAGCTCACTTCAACACTGGTGAAAGCAGGATACTGCCAAAGTCCACACGATCATTCATTATTCACTAGAAGAGAGGGAGACAACATAGTGATCATTCTAATCTATGTTGATGATCTTCTTATTACTGGAAACAACAAGCAACTCATTGAAGATGCCAAGCAGACTCTGAACAGCAACTTCAAAGTCAAGGATCTTGGAGAGCTTAGATATTTCTTGGGGATTGAAGTGTTGAGGTCCAAACAAGGCATACTCCTCAATCAAAGAAAGTATGACTTAGAGCTGATCTCATATGTAGGACTTAGTGGAGGCAAGCCAGGTTCAACACCAATTGAAGCAAACACAAGGCTCACAACTGTTGAATTTGACAAGCTAATTGGGAAGACTGATGATCCTGGACTAGAAGATATTTCAAGCTATCAAAAACTAGTGGGAAAGTTTATTTATCTTACTATCACCCGACCGGATATTTGCTTTACAGTACAAGTGATGAGTCAGTTCATGCAGCAACCAAAGAGGTCACACTGGGAAGCACCTTTAAGGGTGGTGAAGTATATCAAAGGCAGTCCTGGTCTGGGGATATTTTTAAGTTGCAAGCCAATCACTCAATTGACTACCTACTGTGACTCTGACTAGGCAGCTTGTCCTAATACTAGACGCTCAGTTATATGTTATGTCATTAAGCTAGGGAATTCCTTAATCTTGTGGAAATCTAAGAAGCAACCCACAGTCAGTCGAAGTTCAGCTGAAGCAGAATATCGGAGCATGGCAGCTAGTGTTGCAGAGATCGTGTGGCTAACTGGATTACTTCAAGATCTAGGAGTATTGATATCCAAGCCAATTAAACTACACTGTGACAGCAAAGCAGCCATTCAAATTGCTGCTAATCCTACCTTCCATGAGCGTACCAAGCACATAGACATTGACTGTCATTTCGTCCGGGAAAAGGTAAAGGAAGGGCTCATTGAAACCATCTATATTGCTACACAATCACAGCTGGTTGATCTCCTCACAAAAGGATTAGGTATTAATCAGCATCACCTTCTCTTGTCCAAACTAGGAGTGCTCGATGTCTTCCACCCTCCAGCTTGAGGGGGAGTAATGGAATACAAAATCAGTTGCTAACTAATTCATTTGTTTAGCTGTTAGGTGTGATTAGTTAGGAGTTAGAGTTGGTTAATATGTTAGTTAAAAGTCACGTGAGGTGCACGTGTGTAGTGTGTATAAATATCATCTCCCTTCTCTTCTGCAGTGCAATAAAACAGTTACTTCCTCTCCTTCTTCACTTCTGATTTCTTCTTCATTAAGAAATGAGGAACTCCGATCCTCCATGCATGACTTAATTCAACAATAATCTGATAGAAAAATATTTTGTGTAAAGATCCGCTAAAAAAGGAAGAAAAACTACCAGCTATGCCCATTTATAAGTAGTTCATTATAAAATTTGGTCAATTTATAAAATATTACTAATATTAGCCAAATATTACTATTATTAGCCAATTAGCTATTTTTAGCAAAAAAATATCAATTTTTTTCTTTCTTTTGAGTGGATACTATTAGAATAGATTGGGTATATCTTAAGGAGCTTGAATATCAGTTTTGGGATGATTTGGTGGAGTTTTTAGCTGGTTTGAATTGAAAATTCGAAGTAAAAATGAACATGAAAAACAAACTGATAGTGTATCATATTGTGTATCATTTGTGTATCACATATGTTTTGTATTTTTATCAATTGTGTATCACATGTATATCCATGTATACCTGTGTGTGAGATACATGCGTGATATATTTGTCGCAAAAAGATTTTTTGAACTCGATTTAATTACGAATTTTGATACCAAACCAGTCTAAATCACCTCCAATCTTCCTCAAATTTTGTATATTGACTTATCTATATGTTTTTAATGAATTTCAAGTATATCCATTGAAAAAGGTCCCTTTTTGCTTAGATTTTTGGAATATTGTATATATATGTTTTTGTATTTCTTCATCTTATTTGCTACCTCATCCATGAAATTTCCTTTCCGTGCTGCATCTAATGTTGCTAATCACGCTTTGAAATATGGAAAAAGATTTTTGCTTGTGATATTTTGAGAGAAAGAACCTTATTTATTTGGTTTTTTAATTTTTATATGTGTTTGGCTAGTTTCGATAAGTCTATGACTAATGGCTAGAGGTTGGTAAGTTGAGACTTATTTGAGACATTTCTATAAGTTTCCCTAAAAAATATCAGGGCTCAGAGCAGATGTTTCAATGACTTGGACCTTCAGCCAGCTACTAGATAAACTTTTTAGGGTGAAGTACACCAATAACCCTCAAAGTGGATTGTCTTGAATTTTTATTGCCGCTTGTCCCACGGGCAGAACTTCAAGCTTAGACAAGTATTCCTTCAATTTGTTTGCACTTTTTTCCATCAAACCAGGGGTGATAGGTCTCTGATCCCACAAATTTTAAATGTGCAGTTGAAACTTTGAGACAAGTTAATTGTGGATTATCTCTAAAGATAAAAAGGCAAGGAACTTTAATAATGATTTAATCGTATCAGAATAAGTACAAATTATTTGAATCCAAATTAAGATTTGTGAACCTGACTAAACTAAAACGTTGATGTATAAAATTCCAGATCTTCACTTACATTTTCAATATTTAATTTCTCATTATGGCTCTTTCCTTGATTACCATTTTCTTCTTGTTACTGATCACACCCCTTGACCTTTCAATAGCAAGAAAATGCATTTTTTCCTCGAAGTATGTGGTACATATTATCAACAAACTTCCTTCTCATTCCCCAAAACTGGAAATTCATTGCGCGTCGAAGGATAATGACCTCGGCTACCATAATCTTACTGAAAATCAAGACTTTAATTGGTCATTTTGCGAGACATTTCTCAATAAAACTTTATTCTTTTGTCATTTTTGGTGGGGTTTAAAGGAGAAAAAATTTGATGTGTTTAACGACCCATATACCTGTGTCAAAGGTTCAGGAAATCCAAATGTTCTAACTAACTGTAAATGGGAGGTGAGGAAAGATGGTTTTTATTTAGAACAATATAATAATGTAAATGATACATATTATATGTATCATTATTTGGAGTGGTCTTAGAGAATAAGATGTTTATATTCTTGTTTAAGTGACAAGGAAAAAAGACTGAATTTTACAGTGTTTTCCTTTCTTATTTATCCTGGTCTTGTTATTCTTAACTTCTCGTCTTTGAGAACAGTGGGATATCAGCAGGTCAATAAAAATGGCAAATAAAACTTCGTTTCTTTCGGATAGAACATGATGCTATTTATTTTTAGCTTTTCGACTTAAATCATATATTGACTTTTGACGCACATAGCTTGAAACCTCAATGGGGTAAAAGTATTATAACGCTAACGCCAGGATACGGGGAGGGATCCGTCAGCATATGTGAGCAGGGGCGGAGCTGTCGTATGAGTAGGTTTAGATGAACCCAATAATTTTTGTTTAAACTTTGTATTTGTATTAGAAATCTATTAAATATGTAGAACTATTTAACCGTGAACCTAGGGATGTTCGTCGATCCATACGGTACTGTAGGCATATGAACTTTATTAAAATTAAATTCATAAAATAATTTAAATTTTTATTGGTCCAAATAAATATTAGGGGCTAATATAATGAAATTATATATATAAGTCCAATATATATGGGTTAAGTTCAAGCTCAAAAATGAAGAACAAGTAAATTCAAGGAGTACAAGTTCAAATCAAAGTTTGTGCTAGTTGAATTCAAAATCATCGTTCGTGGAAACAAATATAGATTGAAGATCAAGCTCAAAGGCCCTTGAATTTATTTACTATTGAAATGAAGAATCAGAGGATTCATAGAGATTGTACAATCAAATATTTGAAATAAATACTACGATTGTTGCGATATTTTTCGGTCTTGATTTTACTCTCTCGACGCAATTTATTGTCTACAAATTCTGACACGCCAAGTGGGACAACTCTACGTCTCATCTAAACTTTTCAATCACTAAAGTTCAAGAACAACGAAATGGCTTCCATGAAAATCAACTCCAGTTCAACTTCCACCAAGGCTGTTAATTCCAGGTTCTATGCTGATGTGGAAAATATACTCGAAGTTACCTTTGGAAGCTTTGGACCAGTTACGAGGAGAAAAGCAAGCTCGTTAGGACAACAAGCACCCCAAGTGTCGTCCACATCTACCCTTATTTTCGGATCTTCATCCTCAAAAGGAGCAAGATCCCCCACAAACGCACCCGAAGGAGGAAGTGTTGTCGCTGAAAAGATCAAGAAAACTCTTGCTTTGCTTGACCTCTCCGGATCCAAGTATTCTTCTGGGAAGGAATATGATGATGCTTCAAGTGATGGATCCTCCCAACTTACACCACATATCATGAGCCAATCGTGGATCAATCTGTGTGACAATCCATGGTACTCTCCATCGTCCACAACAATCATGCAAGCCATGGTGACAAACACTTCATCTGTGGAGGAGCAGTTGCCAAACTTGACGGAGGTAATCGCTGGCTTGACCAAATGCATGCAAAATCGAGATACTAGAATTGACAAGCTAACAGATAGGGTGGGAATCTTAATGGAAGAAGAATCCACCCATGAACCTGGAAAACTCCCAGAAGTTCAAGAGATTGATCCTCCCCCACGAGAAGTTGCATCCATTAAGGAAATTTCAGTCTATTCAAAAGGGATGATTCCATTCAATCAACTAAAGGAGTTCATTGAATGGACTATAAAAAGAAAATATGAAGTCGCTTCCAAGTCCTCCTTTACCTACACAAAGTCGTACACTTCAAGGATCGATATGTTGAAGATGCTTGTAGGCTATCAACCTCCAAAATTTCAATAGTTTGATGGCAAAGGCAATCCAAAGTAATATGTGGTGCACTTCTTTGAGACATGCAACAATGCTGGGACTTATGGAGATTACCTCGTCAAGCAGTTCGTCCGCTCATTAAAAGGAAATGCTTTTGATTGGTACACGAACCTTGAGGCTTGATCTGTTGATAGCTGGGATCAACTAGAGCAAGAATTCCTCAATCACTTCTATAGCACGAGGCGTACTGTGAGTATGATAGAACTCACAAATACTCGTCAACGGAAGAGCGAACCAGTTATCGACTTTATCAATCATTGGAGGAATGCAAGCCCCAACTTTAAAGATATGCTTAGTGAAGCTTCTGGCATAGAGATGTGCATCCAAGGTATGCATTAGTTATTGCGCTACATCTTGCAAGGTATCAAGCCTAGCACGTTTGAAGAACTTGCAACTCGATTGAGCATGGCCTCGTTGGAAATGAAAGGATGCCCATCTATGAACCTCGCAAAGGGAATGGCAAGAAAGAAGTCAGAAAATGGAGCAAGTTTGTACCAAAATCTGAAAATAAAGAAGCTATGAATGTCAACACATCACCTGTGTAGTTCACGACGAAGATGAGCAAGAAGCAGAGTATGAAATCCACTTCATTTCAAGATAAGCCAAGTGGAAAGTTGACTCTAAAAGAAATGCAACAGAAAGAGTACCCATTTCTGGATTCTGATGTGCCAACTACTTTTGAAGAACTCCTCGAGTTAATTCTCATTGAGCTTCCAGAGATGAAGCGACCAAATAAAGCTGGGAAAATTGATGACCCAAATTACTGCAAATATCATCGACTTGTGAGCCACCCTCCGGAAAAGTGCTTTGTCTTCAAGGACAAAGTTATGGACTTGGCTCGTGAAAAGAAGATCGTGCTTGAAGATGAGAAAGCAAGCGCAAACCAAATCTCTATTACATTTGGTTCATTCAGTCCAGATGAATTATGTAGTTTTAAAGAAAGTAAAGATGAAGAATTACTGGAGAACTACAAAGTTGAAGACGGTCAACCTGAGAATGATGAAGGTTGGACATTGGTGACTCATCGTAGGCGCCACAAAAGGAGCTCACGAAAAGGATCAATGGAACAACCAACAAGGAAAATTATGGTGAAAAGACCTAGGAGATGGAATCCAATTAAGCATGTAAAGAAAGCTAAAGTGGAGGTGCACCACCCTCAAAAGCCACGACATCCAGTGACCTTGGAGGAGTTTTTACCAAGTTGGTTCCATACGAAGATTTCCCATGGGAGTATTGATGCCTCTTGTTTCCATACTGACGAAGGGAAAGAAAAGAGTGATGACCTACCATTGGCAGCATCTTCGGAAAAGCTTATCGAGTCCACTCCTCAAGAAGTTAATTCTTGTGAGAAAAAAGTCACATTCACAAATGACAACCTTTTGTTAGGTGACACTCCTCATAACCGCCCATTCTACCTGGTTGGCTATATGCGTGATGAAAGGGTAAATCGAATTTTCGTTGATGGAGGATCCTCAGTGAATATTTTGCCAATTCGCATTGCGAAAAAACTTGGTATTCCCATGAACGAACTCTCAGAAAGTCATGTGATGATACAAGGATTCAACCAAGGGGGGCAAATAGCCATAGGCTCGATCAGCTGGGAATCACCATTGAAGATATGCAATCAAGTTCATGGCTGCATGTGCTCGATGCGAAGACTTCATACAATGTCTTGCTTAGAAGGCCTTGGATACATGAGAATAAAGTACTTTTGTCTACCTACCATCAATGTTTAAAAATACTACGAGGGTGAAGTCGAGAAGAAGATAGTTGTCGATGATGCGCCATTCACCGAGGCAGAGTCACACTTCACTGATGCAAAGTTCTACTTGAAGAACCACATTGTGACGGAGCTAAAAGTTGACGATAGCATGAAAATCAAGAAAGACAAGCCCACAACTAAAAGAGCTGAGGTGACTATTGGTAAAGCCAAAGCTGTTACTGAGGAGGTACAACCAAGCATGAATAAATCTCATAGAAGAGATGTTGCGTCTTATGGCAAGAAATTAAGTCATGCGCTCCAATATGTCCCTAAAAGGAAGAAAGATGAAGGCGAATCATCTAATCTCCAAACTAACATGCTAACAGAGTTAACTCTTCCGATAAAATGAATTAAGGCAGTAAAGTTGTCCTCAAAGCCACTTGCAGGGTTTGTGGCCCAAAGTCGTCTGCAGAATATGGCACTCCCTACAAATCGAATAGCCGAAGGTTTTGATCCTATGCTTATAGGCTATTTGCAAAATCCGGATACAATCCTAATAAGCTATCAAAGTTAGGGAAACTACCATCGGAATCTACAACAAGACAACCACGTGAAGGTTTGGGATACAAGCAACCGTCACCAGTGCGCATCTCCATAAGAAGGGCGACCATCAATTATATCACTATAGAAGATGAATCGATCGCTTCTAACAAGACTTCTGTCTTTCAACAACTTGGAAAAACAACTGTGAGGACTTCCGTGTTTGAGAGACTAGGTCCATTAAAGAAGGGGAACAAGTTCCAGAGAAATTTTCAAAGCATAAGAACACCCGCTTCACCCAAAATCCAGAATATCTCTAAGGATTTCAAATGTTTGGTTCCTTCTAGAATAAGGCGACAAACAAAACTCATGGTTTCATGTAAAGAAGTACTAAAGGTAAATACATATACTGTGGTCTACACTAAGGAGCATCACGAAGATGAAGAAAGTGTGGGTTCTTCGTATTATGTTACTGTACAAGGCGAGAATGGTGTTCCATCTTCAATGGAGGATAATGCAGAATTGGAGGATGTTTCACCGTGTTATCACATATCCTTCAATGATGGTGACCCTCAAGAAGATGAAGATGCGAAAGATGCTCCACCTGAACTTGAATAAGGAGTGAAGATGACAGTTGATTCCTTAAAGGAAGTTAACTGTGGCACCGATGAAGAACCAAGACCCAGCTACCTAAGTGCTTTACTAGAAGTTGATGAAGAAAGAACTTATATTGAGTTACTCAAGGAGTTCTAGGATGTCTTTGCTTGGAGTTACAAAGAGATGCCTGGCTTGGACCCGAAAGTAGCAGTCCATCACCTTGCAGTCAAATGGTGCTCGCCCTATTAAACAAGCTCAACGACGCTTTAGGTCGGACTTGATTCCCTTTATTGAAACCGAAGTTAACAAACTCATCGAAGTTGGCTTTATTCGTGAAGTTAAATACGCAACATGGGTTTCAAGTATTGTCCCTGTAAGGAAGTCGAATGGCCAGATTCAAGTGTGCGTTGACTTTAGGGATCTCAACAATGCATGTCAGAAAGATGAATTTCCGTTTACCATTCCAGAACTGATGATCGACGCTACTACTGGGTACGAGGCAATGTCATTTATGGATGGTTCATCAGGCTATAACCATATTTGCATGGCGCCGAAAGATGAAGAGCTTACTGCTTTCCGTACCCCCTAAGGTATTTATTGCTACAAGGTGATGGCCTTTGGCTTGAAGAACGATGGTGCTACTTACCAAAGAGCTATGAAGAATATCTTTGATGACCTTCTCCACAATAATGTCGAATGCTATGTTGACGACTTGGTGGTAAAATCAAGAAAGAAGATTGACCATTTGAGAGACTTGAGAATGGTGTTTTAATTTCTCCGGAGGTACCAACTTAGAATGAATCCGTTGAAATGTGCCTTTGGAGTTGCTTCTAGAAAGTTCCTTGGTTTCATTGTCCGACATCGAGGGATTGAAATTGATCAAGACAAAGTAGATGCAATCTTGAAAATTCTTGACCTCGGGATATTCACGAGTTGAAAAGTCTACAAGGAAAGTTAGCGTACCTTAGGAGATTCATCTCAAAATAGCTGGAAGCTGCCAACCATTCGGTCGCCTCATGAAGAAGGGCGTTCCTTTAAAGTGTGACAAAGCTTGTAGCAATACCTTTGAAAGTATCAAAACATACTTGATGAAGCCTCCAGTTTTGGTAGCCCCTATACTTGGGAAGCCAATGATACTATACATTTCAGCACAAGAAAGGTCTGTTGGAGCATTGTTGTCCCAAGAAGATAGTGAGGGGAAAGAAAACTTTCTTTACTACTTGAGCAGGATGATGACACCAAACGAGCTGAATTATTCGCCAATTGAAAAGTTCTGTTTGGTGCTAGTCTTCTCAATTCAAAAGTTGAAGCACTACTTTCAACATCATGTTCTCTGTCTTGTTTCTAGAGCAAATCCCATCAAGTTCGTGATGTCAAAACCTGTTCTTAGTAATCGACTTTAGCAATATGGTACCTCCAATTTCAACAATTTGAGATTTTGTACATCCCTCAAAAGGCTGTAAAAGGACAAGCATTGGCAGACTTCTTGGCAGATCATCTGATACCTGTTGATTGGGAGCTAACTGACGAACTACCTGATGAGGACGCAGTGGTCGTTGAAGTTTAACCTCCATGCAATATGTACTTTGATGGTGCTGCGCATCATGGGGGAGTTGGTGCTGGCGTAGTATTTATTACTTCCCAAGGTTAAGTCTTGCCCTACTCCTTCAGATTGACACAACTTTGTTCCAACAATTTTGCTGAGTATCAAGCATTAATACTTGGGCTTGAAATGGCCGTTGATATGAATCAATCGCAATTTCAAGTCTTTGGTGACTCCCAGTTAGTGGTCAATCAACTTTTAGGTAGTTACGAGGTCAAGAAGGCTGAACTACGCCCATATCATGATTACACTAAAAAATTAATGGGAAGGCTCGATGGCGTAACTATTTACATTTGCTAAGGAAAGAAAATAATAATGTTGATGCTTTAGCTGCCCTAGCTTCATCTTTAACCCTTCCTGATCAAGCGCAATTTACTTTCTGCCAAAAATGGGTAGTACCGCCGCCAAGTGAGGCTGAAGGTGAAGAAAATGAACTCAAGCATCTTGTCGATGTTTCTGAGGTTGAAAAAGAAGAATGGCAACAACCCATTGTCGACTACTTATGCTATGGGATACTCTCAGAAAATCCGAGGAGAAGGACTGAAATCTGTCGTCGTGCACCTCGCTTCCTTTACTACAAAGATACTCTATATAGAAGGTCGTTCGAGGGAGTACTCTTGCGATGCTTAGGGGAAGAAGAAGCACTCCAAGATTTGCAAGAGGCACATTCTGGGGTATGTGGGTCACATCAGTCAGGACCAAAGCTCCACTTCCATATAAAAAAGGATGAGATATTATTGGCCAACAATGGTAAAAGATTGCTTTGACTACGCTCAAAGATGCAAGGCTTGTCAATTCCATGCGAATTTTTTTCACCAACCTCCTGAAGTGTTGCACCTGACTGCTGCATCCTGGCCGTTTGACGCTTGGGGATTGGATGTTGTTGGACCACTTCCAAAGTCCTCTGGTGGGCACCTATACATCTTGGCTGCAACTGACTACTTCTCAAAATGGGCTAAAGTTGTTCCTCTTAAGGAGGTAAAGAAGGAAAATGTTGCAAGTTTCATCGGAGTAAACATAATCTATCGCTTTGGCATTCCTAGTTACATAATAATGGATAACGGAAAGACATTCGATAGGTTGATGAACAAGGTTTTTTTATCTCTTTGGGTTCAAGCAACGTAACTATTCGATGTACATCGCTGCTGCCAATGGTCTAGCTGAAGCATTCAACAAAACTCTATGAAACTTGCTAAAGAAAGTCGTCTCCAAATCCAAACAAGATTGGAATGACCGTATGGAAGAAGCTCTATGGGCATATAGGACCACTCACCGCACGCCAACACAAGTGACTCTTTATTCACTCGTTTATGGGGTGGAAGCCGTCTTGCCACTTGAGCGTCAAATACCTTCATTACGACTGGATATTCAAGAAGGGATCACTGATGAAGAAAATGCTCGACTTCGATTAGCAGAGCTGGAGGCTCTTGATGAGAAGAGGTTGGAAGCTCAACAGAGTCTTGAATGTTATCAAGCTGGATTGTCTCGCACCTTCAATAAAAGAGTTCGCCCGAGGACCTTTCAAGTAGGAGATCAAGTCCTTGCCACGAAGACCCATTATTACTTCCCATAAACCTGTAAGGAATTTCACTTCAAAATGGGATGGTCCATATGTCGTACAAGAAGCTTACTCAAGTGAGGCTTACAAGCTGGTTAATGCAGATGGCATGAGAATCGACCCTATCAATGGCAAGTTTTTGAAGAAGTATTAACCTTGAAGTTGAAACGCTCCTCGAGGCATGAGCCTAAACTGCATGTTCCTACACTCCTGTCCACCCCACTAAAAAAGTTTTTAAAAAAAAATGAGTCTGCTAGGTTGAAAACCTCGAAAGAGGCGACCTAGGCAAAAGTTAGGACATAAAAAAAAAGAAAAAAAAGTCCGCTAGGTTGAAAATCTCGAAAGAGGCGGCCTAGGAAAATGTTAGGACATAAAAAAAACAAAAAACAAAAAACAAAAAACAAATTACCCATTATGAACTATGGTATGACTTGATCCTCTTCACCGAGGTACGTAGGCAGCTTAGAGTTTCATTTAGTTCAGTTACATGAGTCCAAAAGATACATAGTGCCTCAATCGTTGTTCGAATGAAGTACGATGAAATGTAATTCATTCAATCGGCACTTGAAAATAGAGCTGAGATACCATTCTTCTGTTAAAATTGGATCACATTCGATTTAAAGGGGCAAGCTGCTATAGTAAATTGGTGTCTTCAATAAAATGATTAATCTCTTTTAGGAGGTCACCAAGAATTTGCATTGAAGTCCTGGGATTCGCTATGCCTTCATGTTCGCCACACCTTCAAGTTTTTTGGTGAGCCTTCACGATGTTTCAAATTCAGTGAGACTTGAACCCAAGATATTTTGTGAGAATGAAGCTCTTTAATTTCAATCTTTGGTAATTAAAAATGTCTTGCAATCTCGAGGCTTCCACATCAAGATATAAAATTTTGGTGAAGTCGCGCTAATTTAGAACTCTCGGCATATCCGGAACCAAAGTTGACTTCAAAATTTTATTTTAAACTATAATTAAAGAATAAAATGTTATATGTTGTATATGTCATAGATTTTGAAGTTATGTTTCCAATGGATCAAACGGTTTGTGATTTCGATGTCCCTACATCAAGATATAATATTTTTGGTGAAACTGCGCAAATTTGAAACTATCAATATGATGGAATTTAAAGTTAGATTCAAAATAATATCTGGAGCGATTCTCAAAGTGTTTGATTCCAAATTTTGGGTACTCTTAGACTTTTAAGTCTAGTTTCCATTAAATTAAACGGTTCATAATTTTGACTTTTCTACACCAAGATATAATTTTTTTGGTGAGACTGCGCAGATCTAAAATTTCTACGTGGTGGAATCTAAAGTTGGTTTTAAAATATCATATGGGTCAATTCTGAAGGAGTTTGATTCTATGTTTTGGATATGTTTGATATAATGAAGTCTAATTTTTATGAAATCAAACGGTTCATTATTTGGACTCTCACCCGACAAGATATGAATCTTTCGTTACAAGCGCGTAATGCTGAAAATTATGCGACTAAGATAAAAGTCGGACAAAGTAAAGCAAAAGAGAAGCTGGAATATTTAAGCCCTCGAAGTCTCCAAGTCGAATTCTCCAAGTTGAAGTCTTCAAGTTGAAGTCTCCAAGATTAAATGTTCAAGTCCGCCGGTCTTCAAGTTGAAGTCTTCACGTTCGTCACTCTTCAAGTTGAAATATTTAAGCCCTCCAAGTCTCCAAGTTAAAGTCTTCAAGTTTCAGTCTTCAAATTCACCAGTCTTAAATTTGAAATATTTAAGCCTTCCAAGTCTCCAAGTTGAAGTCTACAAGTCCGCTGGTCTTCAAGTTTCAATCTTCAAATTCGCCGATCTTAAAGTCGAATTGTTTAAGCCCTCCAAATCTTCGAGTTGAAGTCTGCAAAGTCTGCCAAATATTCAAAGTTTTCCAAGCGTTCAAGTCGATGTTATCAATTCTATGTCGTCTTCGAGTTGAAGCTTTATAATTTTCCAATCTTAAGGTGGACATATGAGTCCCTTTGCACCTTAAGTTGGCATCTTCGTGAGTTTGTACTTAAAAGGAACTATAACTTTCCAATCTTAGGTGGAAATATGAGTTCCTTTGCACCTTAAGTTGGCCTCTCCGATAGTCGGGTCATTTTGAGAGTAATCTCTCCGGCAGTCGGTCCATTTTGAGAGTAATCTCTCCGGTAGTCGAGCCACATTGAGAGTAATCTCTCCGATATTCGGGCAGGGATGAGTACCCATCCCCTCACACCCTAAGATTGTCTTCTTCATGCATGGATCATCTCATTAAACAAGAACACACCCTTCTTGTTTGACCTACAAAAAAAAAGAGAAAAAAGGGAAAAGAAAAGAACAAGCAAAGAAAATGAAAAATAAAAGAAGTAAATTACCTTCTCGTTATTGCTTTTTAGAGCTTCTTGCAAGAACCAAAGATTAATGCTCAATTGATGAAGTAGTATGTTGTTTATATAGATTTTGGAGAGGAGATACTAATAAGCTATGCACGATATGGGATGGTTGCGATTTGTATCCTAGAAGGATTTGACTAGCTGTGACAGTAATGTGGCTTCATTTTTTTAGGAGGATTGGATAAGCGAATTGTTCAAGTTTAAGTAGGAAAAGGATCTGATGGTATGTGAATTGAGTGCAGGATATAAGGACTTCAAATATAGATTTGACACAGAGTAATATGCTTACTTGATATTCCACATGTTCATGTAAAAAGACAACAAAGGGATATGATACTTTGACTTTAGCACAATTCATGGTATGATGGCAATTATCTCACGTGAGCATTTGGTTTCATGAATTTATTTTGTTGAAACATTATTCAATAATGGTCATATGTAAGCTTTTCAAAAGGGAAGGATAAAAATGTTTAAATTAAATGTTGGCAGAATCACACTTCAAACCTTGTCTCTAGCATTCGTAAGTTTGTATTTTAACAAGTCTTGAAGTACGGGACATCTGTAGGCATATGAATTTTATTAAAATTAAATTCAAACAATAATTTAGATTTTTGTTGGTCCAAATAAATATTAGGGGCTAATATAATAGAATTATATATATAAGTCCAATATATATGGGTTAAATAAATAAGTCTTAATTTATTGGGCTAGCCCATTTAATACAAGTGATGAGCCCACTTCGTTAAGCCCAAGATGCCATCTTTCTAGAGGCCCAGTTTGGTGCCACATGTCAAATGACGTGGCACGCCAAGTCAAACGAAAGAACCAATGGAATCATGCCACATGTCAAAATGACAAGGCATGCCAAGTCAAATGACAGGGCCAATGAAACCAGCCACGTGTGCGAGTAACATGTTCTGGCCAATCAGATGTGACCGTGTCACACTTCAATTTGATTGGTCGGAAAGAGTTTGTTCTTATCACAACTCCTCCTTTCCACAACTATAAATAGGGGTCTTCATAACCCAGAAAAGAAACTAGAAGTTATAACAAGAAGCAAGAGAGAGCTCGTGGATCGAACGCCACAAATTTCTCTACAAGTTTCAAGCTTCAAGGAATCAAGTTCAAGCTCAAGAAATCAAGTTCAAGCTCAAGAATGACGAACAAGTAAATTCAAGGAGTACAAGTTCAAATCAAAGTTCGTGCTAGTTGAACTCAAGATCATCATTCGTGGAAACAAATATACATTGAAGATCAAGCTCAAAGGCCCTTGAATTTATTTACTATTGAAAGGAAGAATCAGAGGATTCATAGAGATTGTACACTCAAATATTTGAAATAAAATACTATGATTGTTGCGATATTTTTCGGTCTTGATTTTACTCTCTCGACGCAATTGATAGTCTACAGGTATGGTATTTAGGCATTTCGGTTCGGCATTTTCGATACCTAATTAAATTCGGTATGGTTCGATTTTTCTCCTTTCGGTTTCAGTTTATTCGGTTCGGTAACTTTGGCTTATTCGGTTTGAATACTATCAAGAGCATAGAGTCATAGATGTTAATATTCTTAATTAAAGTACTCAAAAGTACAAAATTACAAAACGTTTGTTGACAAAAGTCTTGTCCAAAACCAGCAAATAGCAACCTAGAGAGAGAAAACTTAGAGAAATATCTTGTTACTTGCTTAAAGTTAATTGATAAACTTAGAGAATAAAGGAAAATATAATTTTAGATTTCTTATATTTATGATATAATTAATAAAATGTGTATTGTACAATATAGTAGTATATATTTCGGTACGGTATCGTTATTTCGGTATTTTATTTTAAAATACCTAATACCATTTTTTTTAAAACTTAAACCAAATACCATACCAAATACCAAAATTTTCAGTTTCGTTATGGTAATTCAGTATTTACCAAATTATGCACAATCCTATCCAGTAACTAAAAGAGCCATGAGTTTGATGATTAATTCAGAACCCACAAACTTTACATCCTGGCTCCGTCTCTGTATGTTAGGACTTCCAGAAAGGGTGTTGGATATTTAAAAGAGTGAGAAAACTTATATTTTTCCTCTTGAAATAAGTATCATTTTAGTCTAATCAATTTGGTCCAAAAATAAGTGTTGCTTTAAGAATAAGATGCATTAGTTTTTTTTTCTCTTCTGAATCTATCTTCTCAAATAAATGAGCTATCAAATTTCCTAACAAAGTTCTACAATCTTAGGAAAACGTTTGAAAAAGAGATAAAGGATAATCTAATCAAATGACAATTTCTTTTTTTCAGAAATAACGATTATGATTAATGCTATTAAATATTTTAGTTAAATAGTGTGTCAATATTTTAAACGTGTTTATTCAGGAAAGAGGTTATAATTATTATATATACTAATGAATTTTATCGCGCTTTGTGCGATCATAAAAGATATGATTAGATCTATGATTTAATTTCTTCTTATATACATTGTGAAATCTAATTTTCTTTAATTTTTCTTTAATAAGATAAACTAAAAAAGTTCATGAATTCAACCGATATGATTTTTGGTAAAACTTAGGAGGTGTTTGGACATAAACAATATGAGATTTGAAAATAAAATAAAAAATGAAGTTAAGTTCAAAAAATGTATTTGACAATTGAAATTATATTTTGACATGCATTTGACTTGAAAAAGTTTTGTGAAAGAAAATATTGTTTAATTGAAAAAGTGGTATTAACAACTTTTTACAAACTTGAAACTTATCTTCAAAAAATCAGTTTTATGCATAACAAAGAAAATATTTGAGGAAGACTTTCGAAGAAAAGGAAAAATTTCATATGGATAAACAGATCCTGAAATTTTCGAAAACCAAACTAAAAAGTCATATATGACTTGCATATTTAGTGAAAATAAAGAGAAGTTAGCGCAACAACAAAAGGCCTTAAACAAAAGCGTCCAAATATTTTTAGTGTCAAATGCAAGTTATGCTTTACAAAATGTATATCAATTAATCAAGAAACGATTTTCTCCTAAAAATACTTAGTTCTTGTTGTCCTAATGTCCTTTTAAGATGCTCCACATGCATTGCTTAATTGCTTAATGTCCAATTACTCAAGTTCGCTTGCAAAAGTGATTAAAAGAGGGGTTTTTTTCATTCTTATACTCTATTTGAAACTTTATTACCCTTAATGTTCATGTTTAGTTAATTACCCAACATAAACAAGTTTTGTTTACAAAATATATACAATACACCTTAAAAGGCTCTCAATCCATTATTTGTGCCTTCAATCAAGGGATGTAATTACACTCTTTTCCTTTTTTTTCTCCTCTTTCCCATTCTTTCCACCCATACCGCTTCCTCACACGACGCTTTTGTTTTAATTTCAGTTTCAGTCTCTATCTCATTCTCCTATTTGTAAACAAGCAAACCCCATCAGTTAACAAAACTAATTCTTTTGTAAATGTACAAATTGCAAAAATGAGAAGATTAATATTAGTTAACTAGTGTTATCATTTTCGTGTTATCCTTTTTTTACCACAGACAGGGCCTACCACTGTCTTAAAGTTTTAGCAAAATACAAAATTAGTCGGTCTGTTAAAATTAATTGAATTCGCTAGTCGAAAATGTTAAAATCTGTATACTTTTTTATATGTAAGACATATATACAAAAAAAAATATATATATTTTATTGACTATTATTTTTATAAACAACTAAAGACATTCTTTTCTCGTGGAGTTCACCGTCACTTTTAAATTCCAGAGATACAATAGAGACAAACAACATTTAGTGGCTTAGAGGGATGACTATGAAGATTTAATTTGACGAGAATCAAATTATCCACAAAAAACGAGAATTAAAAATTTCAAATTCTTTTTTCCAAAATATCAAATCACATGCAACGAATGGTGCACAGCAATCTAAGAATCAATTTCGTCCGATTCTCACCTTCAAATGAACCAAATATTTCCATTTTATTATTTCTTAAATATAATTTTTATACAAATATATAACATATTTTTTTGTATATTTTGAATTTGATTTATACACAGTAACAATAAATTTCATACAACTAATTATATATATACTACTTATCTACAACTTTCACACATTATTTCTACTCAGTTAAATACAACTACAATAACATACAACTTAAATACAAAATTTATACAATATATCTTTTGTATATTTTGTATCTGATTTATTCATAGTAAAAATAAATTTCATACAACTAATTATATATCATACAACTTATCTACAATTTTCATACATTATTTCTACTCAGTTATATACAACTACAATATCATATAACTTAAATATAGTTTTTATACAATATTGTTCAATATATATATATATATATTGTAGATAAATTGTAGATTATTTGTATTCTGATTGTAGATGCTTTGTTTTCTGTTTTCACAAATAAAAAATGACTAAAACTTTCTACAAATCTTCTGCAAAAAAACGCAATTATGTCGATAATCCCAATTATGCTACAATTGAATGAGAATTGGGATATTAAAATGTACCCAGTTTGTAGATATTTTGTAGATAAATTGTAGATATTTTGTATATATAACTTATCTACAATTTATCTACAACTTTCACACATTATTTCTACCCAATTAAATACAACTACAAAAACATACAATTTAAATACAAATTTATACAATATGTCTTTTGTATATTTTGTATCTGATTTAATAAAAATAAATTTCATACAACAATTATATATTACACAATTTATCTACACTTTATCTACAACTTATCTACAATTTTCTTACATTATTTCTATAATTTTTCTACAATTTTACTACAATGTCGTAAATATAGTGCATATTACGTTTTCTTCTTCTTCTTATTCGACTTTCAATCGTAAATTCAACAAAAATCAAGTCTAATTTTCACCAAAACACCCTCAAAATTGAGATATAAATTCGAAATCATATTCCCAATTGTTTGCAACAACACCCAATCCAAACAAATAATGATTTTTGAAAACCCAAATTCGAATTCAAAGCTTCAAAGCTTTTTAATAGTTATCAATGGTGGAATTGTTTCTATCTTTTCATTTGATTTACATAACTAAAATTAAGAATTGGGATGTGAAGAGAGAAACGTGGTATAATAATTTTTTTAATTGCTCATTGCTCATTGGTCTTTAACTTCAAAAACTTTTTTCAGTTATACATTGATATGGAGATGAAATACGCCAAAATCAAAC
>ML372764.1:0-52836 GCA_005239525.1 Nicotiana knightiana | reverse complement strand
AGGGATGCTATAAATGTGGTAAGACTAACCATCTCATTAAAAACTGTCCTCAGTGGGAAGTAGAATGGAAAAAAGAAAGATATGAGAGAAGGAACAGGTTCAACTCAAGACAAACACAACAAAGGCTATGGTTGCTGCTTGGGGGGAAAGTTCAGATGAAGAATCAGAAGATGGGGAGACTGAAGATCAGGCGCTCATGGAAATTGGAGAATCTGACAAGGAATCACATGAAGAACCAGAGGTTCAAGTGAGAGAATGCAGCCAAATTTGGTATTTGGATAGTGGCTGCTCAAAGCATATGACTGGGAACATGGAACAGTTCCTTTCACTTGAAAGTCTCAAAGGAGGAAATGTCTCCTTTGGAAACGGAAAGAAATGTGAAATTATTGGGGTTGGTAAGGTAGGTAAGGATGAAACATGATCCATTGAACATGTGTATCTAATAGATGTCTTGGAATATAGCTTGATCAGTGTATCACAACTGTGTGACAGAGGTAACCTGGTTGCTTTTACTTCCACAAAATGTTTTGCGATTAACCTGCTTACTGACAAGATTTTCTTGCAGGGAAAAGGAATGAATAACATCTATGTCATAGACTTGTCCACACTGTCTGAAAATGAACTCACTTGCCTAAGTGTGTTGGACAGTGATCCCCTCCTGTGGCACAAACGACTTGGTCATGCGAGTCTAACTCAGCTTAACAAACTAGTCTCTAAGGACTTAGTGGTAGGACTTCCTAACATTAAGTTCAAGGAGGACAAAGTTTGTGAGGCATGTTTCAGGGGGAAGCAGGTAAGGTCAAAGTAAGAAAATAGTCAGTACCACCAGGACGCTGGAACTGGGTCATATGGATTTATGTGGTCCTATGAGAACTCTGAGTAGAGGTGGTAAGAGATATGTGATGGTGCTAGTTGATGATTATTCAAGGTTCACTTGGACCTTATTCCTGGCATCTAAGGATGAAGCATTTGATATGTTCACCTCATTTGTCAAGAAAACTCAAAATCAATTGGGACATCAACTGGCATCAATAAGATCTGACCATGGTACTAAACTTGAGAATGCTAAGTTTGCTGAGTTCTGTGATGAACATGGTGTTAATCATAACTTTTTTGCTCCTAGAACCCCACAGCAAAATGGGGTTGTTGAAAGGAAAAACAGAACTCTTGAATACATGGCAAGAACCATGGTCCTATCTAGCAAACTACCTCACAGCTTCTGGGCTGAAGCAATAAATACTGCTTGCTAGATAATCAATAGATGCATGACTAGACCTCTAATAGAGAAAGCTCCCTATGAATTACTTAAAGGGAGAAAGCCCAACATATCCCACTTTAAGGCTTTTGGATGCAAGTTTTTTGTACACAATAATGGCAAAGATTCCCTAGGAAAATTTGACCCCAAAAGTGATGAGGGAGTATTCTTGGGATATTCATCACATAGTAAAGCTTATAAATTGTATAATAAAAGAAATATGTTTGTAGAAGAAAGTATACATGTTGTCTTTGATGAAACTAACATTCTTTATAAGAGACGGGAACCTGAAGATGAGGAGCTTGGACTGGTAAGAAACAATGATCACACTGAAGCAAGCATGAAAGGTGGAACAGGTGATGGACCAGGTTCAACTACCCTAAGCATCATGGCAGGAGGAACTCAACATATGCAACCTGGTCCTGCTCTACAACAACAAGACATCATGGAATCGTCTAGGAATGAACAACTGGTACTTAAGCCACACAGATATCAGAGTTCTCACCCTCTTGAGAACATCATAACATATTTGGCATCTGGAATCAAGACAAGATCATCCTTGAAAAATCTGTGTGCATTTGATGCCTTTCTATCCACGATCGAACCAAAGAACATTGGGGAAGCCCTACAAGATGCTGATTGGGTAAATGCTATGCAAGAAGAGCTTAATCAGTTTGAAAGAAGTCAAGTATGGTACTTGGTACCAGGCCATTGGATAGATCTGTAATTGGCACCAAGTGAGTCTTCAGGAACAAGCTAGATGCGGATGGAACTTTTACAAGGAATAAGGCAAGATTAGTTGTTTAAGGATATAGTAAAGAAGAAGGAATTGACTATGATGAGACCTTTTCCCCTGTGGCAAGACTGGAGGCAATCAAACTTCTTATAGCATTTGCTGCACACATGGAATTCACTCTTCATCAGATGGATATTAAGAGTGCCATTCTAAATGGCTATCTGAAGGAAGATGTATTTGTTAAGCAGCCTCCAGGTTTTGAAAACAAGGAGTCACCTGACCACGTGTACAAACTCGACAAGGCTCTATATGGTCTCAAACAGGCACCAAGAGCATGGTACGAAATATTATCAAAATTCCTGCTAGAACATGGTACAAACGAGGCAAAATTGATAGTACCTTGTTCTTAAGGGAAAAAGGTAAGGATCTTCTGGTTGTACAAATATATTTGGATGATATCATATTTGGAGCGACTTCTGAAAAATTGAGCAAGAAATTTGCTATGCTAATGGGGAGTGAGTTTGGGATGAGTATGATGGGTGAGCTAAACTTGTTCTTAGGCTTGCAAATTAAGCAAAACCCAAATGGAACAGTGATCCACCAACAAAAGTACGTGAAAGAATTGCTCAAGAAGTTTAAAATGGAAGACTCAAAGGAAATAGACACTCCCATAGCCACAACTACAAAATTGGATTTGGATGAACCTGGTTCACTTGTTGATCAGAAGCTATACAGAGGGATGATTGGGTCTCTATTGTATCTCACTGCCAGCAGAACTGATATTGTGTTCAGCATGGGACTGTGTGCTAGGTTTCAGGCAAATCCAAAGGAGTCCCACTTCACTGCAGCAAAGAGAATTCTGAGATATTTGAAAAGCACCACTGATTTATGCCTTTGGTATCCTAAAGGTAGTAATTTCGACCTTGTAGGATATGCTGATGCTGATTATGCAGGATTCCTGGTTGACAGAAAAAGTACTTCAGGTATGGCTCACTTTTTGGGTTCATTCCTTGTGTCTTGGTCTACCAAGAAACAAAATTCAGTAGCCTTGTCTACTGCTGAGGCTGAATATGTAGTTGCAGCCTCATGTTGTGCCCAGTTGTTATAGATCAAACAACAACTCATGGACTTTGGTATTGATGTGGGATGCATTCCTATATTTTGTGATAACACTAGTGCTATTAATATGACGAAGAACCCGGTTCATCACAAAAGGACTAAGCACATAGATGTTAGACACCATTTCCTAAGGGATAACTATGAAAAAGGAATGATCTCAATCGAATTTTGTGCTACTGATCATCAAATTGCTGATATATTCACTAAAGCACTTAGTAGGGAGAATTTTGAGAGAAACAGGCTGGAATTAGGGATGATTAAGATCACCTGATTGAAGAGAAAGAAATTTTTTTTATATAAATGAATTTTTGGCTAGAAACTTTTTAGGTACTTAATCAGATTAATAATTGCTCGACATCATGTATTTATTGCCATACTCTTGTGCCATGTATTAATATGACTCCCTAGATACTAATAATGTTTAACTATCTTTGTAAATTGAGGCAATCTAAAGATTTCAAACAAGATGAACCTGGTTCATCTATGATGATTCATCTGACTGATGAGGTACGTACTCTTCTCCATATAGTAATTCAATAGTCACACATGAGCAGGATTATATCTATATTTGGTTCATTACTAATTCTCTGTACTAATCCATAAATGAACCCATTCATCAACACTCAATTAGCCTAGAAATAAGAGACTCCCAACCGTCAAATCAATGACAATCCTACAACTATTAGACTTCCACTTGAATTAATTTTTTATCCGTTTTAAAATTAATGGCCATATGTTATAAAAGATAATCATTATTCCTCTCTTCATAAAGCTTCCTTCAACCAAGGTTAACTCATACTACACTACCCAAAACCTGCAAAACTCGTCCTTTCCTCTCAATAGAAAAAAAAATATCTTCACCTCCACCAGCTTCCTCATCTAATTCCTCACCTAATCGTGATTACGATGGAGGAAATTCTGAATCTGTCTCCAATTCTCCATCTGTTTACAGCTCCGAATCACCAGAAATTCCATCATCCCCTGAAAATACACCCGTTCTTGAACCCACTCCAAACCCTAATCCTGCCCCCAAGAATCGTCGTGTTAAAGTTCTTGCCCGGAAATCTGTTGCTTCTGGGGCTAGGGAAAAATTCTTGGAGGATCTTATTAAAGCAGACAAAAGTACTAAGTCAGATTCATCCAGTGAATCATTTAAATCAGCTAATGAGGAAGAAGCACCTGGTTCAACCAGTTCTGAAAAAGGTAATCTTGAAGTCAACTCTGAATTTACTTCTGCTGATAAAAGATTCGTGTTGGTAAGGTATGTTATTGATGTCGAAATCTCTGGAAGGAAGAAGGATGGGAGAAAATAAAGAATTCTTGAGAGAGAGGGAGAAGAAGATGTGAGGGGATCTAGGGAGGATGGTACCACGTTGGCTATTTGTGGTCCTATTCCTGAAACTATGGGAGAAGAAGTCACTGATTTAGGGGGAAGCATAGTAGAGGAAGCTGCAACAGGTCTTGCAAGTCTGAAGAAAGCTATAAATGAACCTGGTTCATCGGGGTAAGAAACATTGGCGGAAAGATTGAGAAAACTGGGGGAGTCTTATAACCCCAAGAGAAGAAGGAGTCAGAAACCCAAGAAGGCAACTCACACAGTTCCTTCAAAGAAAAGGAAAATTTTTGAAGTTGCTGGTGTTTCTGCTCTAAAAGTTAGAGCTACTCGTAGCACTGTAAGAGAAGAAGAAGAAAAATTAGAAAAGGCTCTGAAGGAGAGCAAGAAGAAGAGAGCAGACAAAGGAAAAGCAAAAGTTGAAGAGCCTGTTGAGGCTATTGAAATTGAAGAAACTGGGTTGGACCTGGTCCAACAGGAGGAGAAACCTGCTCCAGGTGTGGCTGAGACACCAAAACTCACAAAGGCTAAGGCTTCTTCAAAGAAGTCATCTAGGATGTCTGTCGCACCAACAAAATCTGTTAAGAAGACCAGGGCCAAGCCAAAGAAAGTGAAAGTTATTTATGATGATGATGCATATTGGGGTGGAGAAGAGGAAAAGAAAATTGGAGTGGTGACTGACAGGGTTACCATGTTTGGAAAAAGAAAAATGCTAAAGGGCAAGCTGATGAAGGATTTAGAGGAGCCTGGTATGCAGTATCTTATGGAAACTCTGGAGGTACAAGGCTGGAAGGACTTGGTCCTTCACATGGAAGGAAGGCTGGCAAGAGCAGAGTTGGTAGAGTTTATGGGGAATGCAAGTGTCAAGGAAGGCAGGGTCACGTTTATGGTCAAAGTAATTGAGGTTTCTTTTGATGTCAAATAACTGGGTGTTATTCTTAACATACCACCTGAGGGCTATGAGGACTATACAAGGCAGAGATGGCCTTGTCTAGATGGGATGGTCTCAGCAATCGACATCACCAGGTTCTTTAGTGATAGTGAGAAGGAGATTGAACCCAGACCGGTTTAAAAGAAAGAGATGAAGCCTGAGCACAAGCTACTCTTAGAGTTCGTCATTAAGTTCCTACTGCCTAGACAAGAAAGAAGGCATATGGAAAATTATATGGATCTTACATTGATGGAATGCTTGTACATGGGAAAGCAAATTAATTGGCCAGCTTTTATCATCCAACTCCTTGAAAGAGTGGTGAACGGAACCAAGGCATACGAAATTCCTTATGGATTCATGCTGACAGCAGTGCTTGCACATTTTGGGGTTCTAGTAAAGAAGGCTGAGATGGCTACGGCCAAAGATTATTTTGGGAAGGAAACTTTGCTTACATGTGACTACAATGTCAATGTTCCTGTGGATGAACCTGGTTCATCTAGGAAGCAACCAGTCAACAGCAAAGTTAGAACTTTGATGCAAGAAAACGAGATTAAGGATATGGAGATCCTTCGCTTAAAGTATCGTGTGATTGAGGTTAAAGAAGAGAGGGATTCTCTTAGAGCTGAATTAGCAAAGGAGAAAGAAAAGAATGAAGGTGTACTTCAGCAGATGTTGTCTCTCATACAATCCAAGTCCACAACCTTCACTGCACCTTCCCATCCTTAGGCTTATTAGAGCTTCCTTAAAACATCTTAAGACCAGTTATCAGTTCCAGTTCTTTTTATTCTGTTTTGCTTATGGTTAGGGATGTTTTTGTTTTGTATGGTGTTTGATGTACATTCCTAATCAATGAATTTTTGCTGTTTTGTTATTGACTTGTCTCAATTTCTTAGATAGCTTACATTTATTGTTTTCTTATAATGATTAATCATGTTTGCACCTGCAGTAGCCTCAATGGCCATGAGTAATTGTTAACAACACTGGTGAGTTTATCTTGCAAACTTTTCGATGATGCCAAAAGAGGGAAAGAAAAAGTGCTTTTATATTTCAAGTGATATTTATAACCTAATGAACCTGTTTTCTCTATGATAAATGCTTAAAAAACATACAAAGTGTTGGAGTTGTATACAGGGAGAAGCATAGAATTTGTCATCATCAAAAAGAGGGAATTTGTTGACCCATGTCACTGCATAGTTTTGAAGATTGACAAAAGGCTGACCAGTTGAACCAGGTCCATCAGAGCACACATCGTGAACTGAAGGCTGGCACATGAACTGTATATTCTTAGGAGATGTTTTGAATATGAAATATCAATGTACCAAGAGATTGTCTCCTAATGCGGAAAGGTTGCAAACTGATCTGATTAATTGAAGCCGAATTCAGCAAGGAAAGTAACAAAAGAAAGGAAGTTGAGTTTGGTTCGAATTGGTTCACCCAGGTAGAGTTGAACTGGAATTGGAAGACAAGCTCAATGACTGACTCTATAAATACTTGATGTATTTCAGCTGGAATTTAAGAACGCACAAGTGCAGAAGTGAATCAAGATATGAAAGCAAAATTCCCAGATATATCGCAAGCATAATTACTGTGCGATTCAAAGGCTACAGTTCAACTAGAAGAACCAGTTTCATCAGATTGATTATTGAGTCTAGTTGATTGTAGTAGGAGCTTTAATATTGTATCTTTTCAGCTTTCATAGAAGCAGTTGTAATAGGTATGCATTGTTCAAGTTAGAGTTAACTTGAAGCTTGTAAAAATTAGCTAGGGGATAATTACAACGAAGGGATTAGAGTTAGTCCTAGGATTACAAAAGAGTTTATTTTGTAAGTCCGTTTGGCTCAGAGTTTTAGTGAAGAGTTTGAGAAAATCCTACTGAGGAGTAGGTCGTGTTTTTTTCACCTTTTAATCCAGGTGTTTTTCACGTAAAAATGCAACAGTAGTAGTTGGAACACCAAGAAGAACCAGGTTCTTCTAGAGAGACAGCACTCGAAAATTGGGTACCACACAATTTAATCTATCTTCTTGTGTGGTATTGATCTCTAAAACATCACATAGACATTCCCAAAAGTAAAGTGTTAGCCTCACATACCTTAACTTCCTGCTCTTGAGCGTAATACAACATTTGTGAACCCTTTGAACTTTAATCTATAGCAATACAAGTCAATGAGATTCCATATTAGCTATGATACTCATGTTTTGGTAACATAAGCATTTTATCAAACACTTGGTGGGAATAAAAGCTTCATAGTCCTTATTAATGGTGTCTCTACACCTAATACCCCATTCTCTTGCTCCTAGATAAATTCTAAATTCTCAAATGGTTATAATCAACATTGTTCTTTATTACCCATAAGGTAAACAACACCCTTAACCAATAACCAATAATCAAAACACCAAACCTATAACCGTTCATGCTTTTCTATCAAATCCATCAACTCATATCTCATGAACTAGGGTCTATTATTATTAAACCAATGTTAGAATCAATTAGAGGGGGAAGACATTACCTCTTTGAAGTTCAATCCCCTTGAATTCGAGTTCTAGGGTTCCTTCTCTCAACAATGATGTCCCAATCAAATATCTAATGATATGGAGGGTTTACCCATTTTAATAAGATGTTGGGAAATTAAAATTAACTTAGAATGACCATTAGAACTTACCTTGGGTGGTGGAGGGACCCTTAAAAAGTTAGGATTTTGAGAGCTTTCCTTTCTATAGCAAGTTCTTATGTTTTGGGGATGTGGGGGACAAAGTAGGGCTTTAAAAATGACTCTCCAAGTGTTCCCCTGCGCACCTGTAGGCCTGACGGCGCACTTGACCGTGCAAAATGGCAGGAACACTGCCTCATGTGCGCGGTCGCGCTCATGCCGCGCATATTGCACACTGTTATGTAAAACGCACATAACTTTTTGCACAGAGATCTATTTGGGTTCCACAATATATTTTTGAAACCCTATTTCAAAGGACTAAAGCTTTCATGTTTTGTGTTTTCCCAAATATCTTACACGTTTTGCACTAAACCTCCTGCAAGACTAACCTTTTGTAAACTTCGTAGATTTTATCGAATCTTGTATACCTCACTCTTCGCCTTGATTCTAAAATAACTATTTCCACCCATACTCATAATAATAGAACTTCACATGTCCAAAATATAAACTTACTACTCATTTAACACATTCATACCTAAGCCGAATTTACGGGGTGTTACACTTGACCACCCTTAAGGCTGCATCCATATGAGATTGCTTTGGACTCCGGATGAACTGGCTCAATGTTTGTACTACAAAACTAATGTCAGGTCGTGTGATTGTGAAATAGAAGAGCTTGCCAATCATCTTTTGATATGCATTAATGTCTTCTAAATCTGGATGTCGTAGCTTTCCCACATGAGCATCATATTCTGCTGTGGTAAGCTTTTGATTCAACTCTAGAGGTGTTGAAACAGGTTTAAAGCCACTCATACCAACACCTGAAATCAACTCAAGTGCATATTTTCTTAGGTTCAGTAGAATCCCCTTTTGTGATATGAGGACCTCAATACCAAGAAAGTATCTCAGTTCACCCAAATCCTTCACTTTGAACTTGCTTTATAATGTCTTCTTAGCATCATTGACTAACTAAGGATTGCTTCCAGTGATCAGTAGGTCATCTGCATAAACAAGTATGATGACCATATCTGAGCCTTTCCTCTTGCTGAACAAAGAGTGATCAAAGTTACTCTGTAGATAACCATGTGTAACCAATGCATTTTTCAATTTTATGTTCCATTGTCTTGACGTCTGTTTCAACCCATAGAGTGACTTTAGTAGCATGCAAACTTTCCTCACCACCTTTCTATGAAATCTTGTGGAAATACCATGTACACCTCTTCATATAAGTCACCTTATAGAAAAGCATTGTTTACATCCATTTGATGCAAATTTCATCCTTTTGCTGCAACAATGCTGATAATGGTCCTAACAGTTACCATTTTTGCCACTGGGTAGAAAGTGTCATGGTAGTCTAAACCCTCATTTTGTTTGAAACCTTGAGCCACTAATCTGGTCTTAAACCTTTCTACTTCTCCATTTGCTTTATGTTTTATCTTATAGACCCATTTTGATCCAATGACCCGCTTCCCTGGTTGTAGATCAACCAACTTCCATGTGTTGTTTTCCTCTAGTGCACTTATCTCCTGTTGCATTGCCTCAACCTATCTGCTATCTTGGGCAGCTTCTTTAAATGAACCAGGTTCAATGTGTGCTGAGAAGGCCTCCAAATAGGACTGATATCCTGCAGTGAGGTTTTCATATGAGAGTCCTTGTGAAATTAGATATAGATTGTTCCCTGTGAATTTACCTATTGTCACATAATCCTTTAGCCATATAGGTGGTCTAGAGAGTCTTGCTGATTTCCTGACATCATTCACAGCATCTCCTTTTGGTGAAATGTCCCCAGCTTATTCAACTGCATCTGTAGCTAAAGGATCTGAATTCATTCTACTGATATCTGCCTCTTCCTAATTCTGTGATGGTAATTGATCAACATTGTCTGCAGGCAATTCTTCATGTAACTAACTTCGTGGTTCTGTTTGTGTGATGATTGGAGATGTGCCTTCAGCTGGTGTAGCGATATTATGAGAATTAGGTTGAGAGGTGTTAGGATTAGAAGATATCTCAATAATTGTTAGCTCAAGAGGATCTTGTGGGAATATTTCATCTAGGTCTGAAGTCTTTCATTTGAAAGGGAATATTTGTTCTCTGAATGTGACATCTCTACTCACTATAAATGTCCTTTTTTCCAAATCATATAATCTGTAACCCTTTTGATTTTCTGAATATCCTATTAGTACATCTCTCCTAGCTTTTGGAGAAAATTTGTCTCCTCTAGGCAGAATGCTTGCAAAATACAAACATCAAAAAGCTTTCAGATGCTCAATCTTAGCTGGTTTCTTATAAAGAACTTCATAAAAGATTCCCTGATAGAACAGAAGTTGGCCATTTGTTTATCAAGTAAACTGTTGTTTTAAAACAGTCACCCTAGAATCTGTTTGGCAAGGAACTTTGAAACTTTAAGGCTCTAGCTACTTCCAGTATATGCCTGTGTTTTCTTTCCACCATCCTATTTTGTTGGGGTGTGTATGGGCAGCTACTTTGATACACAATTCCTAATAAAGTCAATAACTCATTGCATTTTGAATTAAAGAATTCAGTTCCATTATCTGATCTTAATTTTTTGACATTCAAACCAAATTGATTTTTCACCATTGTAAAGAAATCCTTCAATACAACAACTACTTCAAACTTTGACTGTAATAAACATACCCAAGTATACCTGCTAAAATCATTTACCAATGTTACAAAGTAGTGTCATCTGTTATATGTTGGTATCCTATGAGGACCCAAACGTCTACATGCACAAGTTGAAACATTTGATCCTGATACACACAGAAATCAGGGAAAATGCAGCACAACATGAGAACTCCCTAGTCAGTTTAGAAACTGACATTAGATTGAATTTAAAGTCAGGGACATGTAGTACATCTCTCATTGTCAAATCCTTTAATATCTTCACATTTCTGTATGTGCTACATGACATTTACCTCCTGTAGGTACTTGCACAACATTGTTATTCTGGCTTTCAATCTTTCTTACATTGTCTAACACTTCTTTATAAGGTGTAACATGATGTAAAGCACCAGTATCTATTATCCAATCATAGTCAAATGCCTTGAAAAATAATGAAGTTATACATACCATTAAAGTATGACAGTGAATCTGTATATGGCTTGTTTATAAGTCCCAACAGTTGTTTGTATTGATCTTCCGTGAAGAAATTCCCCTGCATCTGAGTAGTGGTGTCAAAACTCCCTCATTCTCCTATTGATATGTTAGCATATCCTTTCACACCAGTGTTCTGAGGCTTTTTCTTGCTTTTAAAATCTAGTAGATAACCTATAATCTTGTAACAGTTCTCGTTCAAATGACCTTTGTAACCACAATAATCACATATGAGACCTGGTTTCCTTGCAGCCTTGAAACATTGTCCTCTTCCAACCAGCATAGTTAAAGACTTCTTGTCTGAATTAGCTACACAAAGTGTTCGTTGACTCTCTTCCTGAACCACTAGTGCATACGCTTGATTTACAGTTAACACAGGTATTTTCAGAAGAATCTCACTTCTCACATGACTGTAGCTTTCATTTAAACCAACAAAGAATTGCAGCAAGCGTAAGTTTTTGAACTGATCTAGAAAAGGCCTAGTTTCATCACAATCACATCCTGCTCCTGGCACCATTAGATCCATTCATCCCATAAATTCTTCATTTTAGTGTAATTGGATGTTATAGAGTCTATAACCTTGCCTTAGGGTTCCTATTGTTGTCCACAAGTGATAAAACCTAGTAAGGCTCGATTTGTTAAAACGTTCCTTAAATCCATTCCATACCTTCCTTGCATCTAATGCATAGATGATGCTAGGCTGAAATTCAGTAGATAGAGTGCGACCAATCCATGAAAGCACCACGGCGTTACATTGTTCCCATTGATGCCCTAATTCACCTCTGTAAGAGCTTTTCAAACAGGTTCCATCGATGAACCTTACCTTGTTTTTTACCAACAACGCCATTCTCATCGATCTGCTCCATAGCGCGTAGTTTTCAGGTCCTGTAAGCTTGATATCAATCAATGCTATTCCAGGAGTGTCGGTTTGTTGTAAAAATAATGGGTGATTGTGATCAATTTGCAAATTTCCAGTTTCTGCCATGACAGACCAGCTCAAGCTTCGAAATTGGCCGTCAATTGGAATTTTGAAATCCTTGATCTAATCTCAAATCACCCGCTCTGATACCATGATAAAATTTGAGTACAGATCTAGAAGAAATCACAGTTGCATGCGATATAGGCTGCCAAAACCCAAGAGCATTACCACGAAGCACCTGTAGAAACCCACTACATCATAAGCACCCAAAGAAACGATTATATCTATTATTGTGGTGATCCAACCTACTAACAAGTTGTCCTAATTCTCTGAGTCCTTCCTGAATTGCCTTTCAAATTGAAACTTCTCCTTGCTAGAATAATATGATCCTTAATCAAATGTGCCCCACGAACTCTAGCATGGAACCACACCGACTTAAGGCTCATAAGCCGCTGAATTCCCTCTTAAGCATCCCAAAAGTACCACAACTAAGATACCCACTCTGAAGAGACCTTCCGCGAATCTAAAGCTGCTTCTTTCCCCTTTCTTGATACTGAATGTAGAATCCATAATGATATAGAAATGCCAAAAGTCTTGACACCCTCCAATATAAATCTCAGTTTCTAGCCAAATATACATCCTGGATATTCCCAATTGTTACATATAAATCTTGAATCCATTAGAACCATTCTAAAGAGTCATCTACTCTACTCAAATCTCAAGTAAACTGATCAAACAAACTAAACGACTTGTGCCCCATTTGCACACCAACACCCTAAGAAGTAATCCACACTTCTAATAAACCGAATGAATTCCCTACTCCATGCATACTACATTATTTACAGATAACAAATCAATCATTCAGTATTTCCCATATACCCAGAAACATAATACAACCCATATCCAGAAATTCCTTTACTCGAGTCCTCCTCGAACTCAACCACTGCCAGTCATAACTAATTCACCAGTATACCTCAAACTGAAACCAATACAACACATAATCATGCAATCAACTTATCCATATCAAACTCCCCCACTTGGCTCCAAGCCATATATCAAAGCACACAATAACTCACAATGCCAATACTCTGTTGCTGCAAAAATCTCGCATTGAACTTCAACTAAATTCTTCATAAGTTCATGTAACACAAACCATCTAATATATCAAATCATTTGTAAATCTTGCATTCATCTTTGTAATAGCAAAGGCAACTTCCACAAGCGATCCAAACTCAAATTTCTCTATATATAATTCACTGGTAAAAGAGAAATCGCTACTAAACAACATAGGGATCACTCAAACCTCAGGACACCTCGCAGGAGATAACCCACATGCTTCGCCTCAAACTAACATCTCTTTATACCCTTCCGCAGTCATAACTATTATGCAATCACTTAACCTTCTTGAGTCTGAACTCATATCACAACATGAAAATCCACTTCACTCCTCAACTAAACAACATGAAAGGATCCTTCAACACACCCATAACTCGAGATTATACATTAAATCAAGACGGAAATCAAGCACCAAATTTACATCTCAATCAAACTCTTTTATTCACATTCGAACGATCTGAGCACTTTTCGCAGTCATATCACACTCTCCACATAGTCATCCAATCAATAATCCCACTAATAGGGACACCACCAGACATATAAGTCCCAAAAGCACGTGCTCACACAATTGAAATATCCGTGCTCAAGCTACAGTAAAAACCCGGCCTCAAGTCCTCCAGACTGGCATATCATCAGCACGCCAAAATATTATTTTGCACCTCAACCATGGAATCACAAGTCGTCGATGCACAGTTGATACCGAGCGCTCACATGCGCATACGAATGCGTGGAAGGAATTCAAAGAGTTATGCTTCAAGCTGAATCAATGTCGCACGATAAGGAAGGAAATATGGGATGTCTATCCTAAATTTCCTTTAGCCTCTCGAAGATAGATATGGACGTCATCATACCGATTCGCAAGACTCTACTAGACACTTGCTCATGACTTGTAGAACCTATGAACCTAGAGCTCTGATACCAATCTATCACGACCCAAAATTCGCTAGTCGCGATGACACCTAACCCGACCTGTTAAGTAAGCCAACTAATAACTTTCCAATTTCAATAATAGTGATAAGACAATCAAACAAAGAATTTTCTGAATCTTAAACCTTTCCCAAGGACTGGTAGTACAAATCATGAGCTTCTAAGAATAGAATTTACAAAGTTGATATGAAGTAAATACATCTTTTGTTTTAAAGTATATAAACAGAGCTATTATAAATCTAAGGCTACCATGAACAAGAGGAAACTACAACATGAATGCAGGTACATCTTCAAATCCGGCAACCATCGAGCACAGCAACAACAACAGCCAACATCTGCACGCAATGTGCAGAATTGTAGTATCAGTACAACCGACCCCATGTACTGAGTAAGTAACAAACCTAACCATAGGTTGAAAGTAGTGACGAGCTGAAACATAGGTCAGGTCTAACACCAATAACCAATAGCGATTCATAACAACGTAGAGCATATAAATAAAAAATTAACTCAGTGATAAAAATGCTTAGCTTTTTCACAGTTTTCCAAAAATAGTTCCACTTTTTAAGAATATCAATGAAAACTCAAATTCTTAACCGAAATCGTCGTAAAATATTAGATAATTTGAAAATCATAATTTTTTTTCCAAAAATCCTTTCCACCATAAATTAGATGTTTCATTTTCTTTCCAAATAGCAAGTGTGAAATACCTCTCTATGACCACATATCAATGTGTGTAAAAATTCATGAATGACGTGATACTGTACAACATGAAGAAAAATGGATCTATATGCATGTATGTCATGTGTGCATGCCAATGCAATGTATCTTAGAGATGAATCATGTACTCACACTCTCAGAGCACTCAATCTCACTGTTTCACACTTTCCACTCGTCATGCTCAACCACTCGGTACTGTATATGGCCCATAAAGCCCAGGGAAATCCATCCTCGAACATATACAACACTGACTATAAGTCACCCAGTACCGAGGATAAAGGGCAATCCAACCCTGTAGAGAAATCCATCTCCAGGTATCAAGTGCTTCGGACAAATCCATGTCCAGGGAAATCCATCCCTTAATAATATACGCGCTCACTGAGGGTGTGTACAGACTTCGGAGGGGCTCATATAGCCCAAGCGCTATCATAATCATCAATATAACCGCTGCGCCGTGCAGCCCGATCCCATAATTGTCACTCATAAACAAGCTCTCAGCCTCTCCAGTCATCACTCTCTATAATCTCACTCAGGGGCTCACAATGTCATGAAACTAGCCCGACAACAACGATATGATGTATCAATACACAACAACTGAGACTGAGATATGATATGAATGCATGAATATGACTGAGTACGAAATATCAATGAAATCAGTGAGATGACAGTAAGAAGCGACCACTATGGGTCCTAACAATATCAGCATAAGGCCTAAATAGGATAGCTAATATGATTCACAATTCAGTTACTTAATCACGTGGTGAAAACATAGATATCAGCAAAATAGGGCCACTAAACAGTGCCATGAAAACAAAGGAGTCACAGTTCACCGGGTGTACGCCCACACTCTCTTCACCTAGCATGTGATTCACCTTATCATCAATCATATAGCACGTAACTCGGGGTTTCATACCCTCAGCACTAAGTTTACAAGAGTTACTTACCTCGAACAAGTTAATTCCAATATCGAGCAAGCCAAGCGATGCTCCAAAAATGTCATCCCGCGCGTTCCGACCTCCGAACGGCTTGAAATTAACCAAAAACAACTCAATTACATCAAAAAATGCTAAAGAAACCAATCCCAATCGAAAAAAGTCGAATCTTTAATCAAAAGCCCAAAATCGACCAAAAAGCCCAACCAGAGCCCGCGCCTCGGAACCTGAAAAAAATCATAAAATCCGACAACTAGTTCAATTACAAGTTCAACCTTCTACTTTCACTCAAATCCGACTCCGAATCGATGTTCAAAACTAAAAAATTCACTTTATGAAATTTTAGACAAAACCCCCAAATTTCACTTTGAAATCATCAATCAAATTCTAAGAAACGAAGATGGATTCATGAAATATAACCAAAATAAAGTATATAACACTTAACCCAATTCATATGGTGAAAATATCCTCCAAAATTATCCAAATCCGAGCTCCCCAACTCAAAATATGACCAAATGAACAAACTTTCGATATTAACTACTTTTGCCCAGTTGTGCTGCCTCGTTTTGCATGCCAAATGATCCCAAAACATTCTTTTGATGCCTCCAATGGATTCCTTGTGAAATATTTGAAAATAGTGCAGATTTTTAAATACGAAATCAGTGGCAATTTTGTAATTAATCTGAAAAATCTAGCAACTCAATTTTTAGTAAAATGACCATAAAATCCTCATACGATGTTCAGATTCGATGATTCTTTTTTCTACGGATCCGTAATTATGATACAAATATAATACTTCAACAAAAATAGAAATCAAAGCTAATTTGTTCAATGTGGTATCATTTATGCTTGAATAAACGACGTTGAAAGATAAGAAAAGCGAGCGCAACACAACCCAATTCTCTCCAAAACGCACCCCGAGCCCCTCGGGACCCCGTACGGGCATAACAAAAATTCCCATAACATAAGACGGACTTACTCGAGGCCTTGAATCATGCATAACAATATCAAAACGATGAAACACACCTCAAATCAAACTTAATGAACTTTCGAACTTTCGACTTCTAAAAACTCGCACGGAAACATATCAAATCAACTCGGAATGAACTAAAATTTTGCACACAAGTCCTAATACATCATACGGAGCTACTCGTACCCCCAAACTACCGAGAAAAGTGAAAATTCTCAAAACGACTGTTCGAGTCGTTACAACTAAGCAACTATACCTTGAATCCTTGCGATCACAGTCTAACTCTATCCAAATAACTTGTGCAAAATAACATACAAAAATGATAGGAAACAAATATAAATGATAGCAACAATAATCAACCAGGCATATAAACAACAAGGAAACATGAACACCATAAATATTGCTGCACAAATAATGAATACACGTGCAACTAACTAGTCAAGTCCTTCAAATATAAAATTTTCACCTATAAGTTTTCAAATAAAAATCTTTAGAATATAATCCTTTCCAATAAATTTATTCCAAATATACTCCCTTCAAATAAATATCTTTCAAATATGATTCTTTCAAATAAATAGCTTTCGAATATATTTCTTTCAAATAAATAGTCACCATGTGGCACCTCATTTCATAATCAAAATATACGGTTCTCAGTCCACTTTCATATTTCTATGGCACCTCGTGCCCGTATTTCATATCATAACTGCACGTACAATTCACGTGCCAATAGTAATTTCATCATATTTTTCCGGCACCTCGTGCCCATATCGTAGTCCGCTCGGTAATATCCACCGACTCATAATTTCAACGCATATATGACCATTATTAAATTTGTTGAATTTATAAGATAAATTTCACAATATATAAAAGAAGTTACCAGGAAATCACAATATCACCTAAAAACTACCAACACAATATCCTCATATCACCACATATCATCCCTGACAATAGCCACCCTTATCTCTCCTATAGCCACCCTTGTCGCTCCTATAATAGCCACCTTTATCGCTTCTATATTAGCCTCTCTTATCGGTCTGTTTAATATCCACCCTTATTTCTCCGCCCAGACAATATCTCATAACATAAGCACATTTAAATGCCACCCTTGTACCCACCTAGTATAATTAAAATTCATCGGAAACAATTCCGGATAATATAACGTCGACTTAAAATATTATTATAAAAAGTCAACGCGGAGCCCGCCTCTCGGAACCCAACAAAAATTTCATGAAACCTGAACACCCATTCCGATACGAGTTCAACCATACCAATTTTATCAAATTCTGATACTAGCTCGACCTCCAACTCTTAAATTTTTGTTTGTGGAAGATTTTGCAAAAATCTTGATTTCTTCCATCTAAATCCGAATTAAACGATGAATGTAACCATGTATATATGAAATATAATAATTATAGGATATAGGACACTTACCCGATTCAAAGTCGTAAAAAACTCCTCAGAAATCGCCCAAAAATCGAGCTCCAAAATCCCAATAGAAAATGGCAAAATGACCATTTTTGGGTCCTTAAGTTCAACCCAGATTTCGCATTTGCGGACAATATTTTCGCATCCGTGAGGTCTCTTCTGCGACACCATCATCGCTTCTGCGAAGTGCACTACCCAAGTGAAGGCTCGTACCTGCGGAGCAAATTTTTGCTTCTGCGATTATCGCAGGTGCGCACCTCTTTGCGCTTCTGTATTCCTTCGGCGCTGCTGCGTAGAAAACATCGTACCTGCGATTGCGCAGGTGCGGAAGGCTGTCCACATCTGTGACCTTCCTCCACTTCTGACCAGGTCGCTTCTGCAATGAAATCCTTGCTTCTGCGAGGTCGCTGCTGCGTAGAAAACATCGTCGAAGCGATGCACCAGCAGTGCAGAAATTTCCAGCAGTTGTTCTTGATCCGCTAACCTTCCAAAATCCACTCAAGGCCCTTGGGACTTTAATAAAATATATTGACATGTCCCAAAATACTATATGAACTTAGTCAAGGCTTTAAACCGCGTCAAACAACGCCAAAATTACGAATCGCGCATCAAATCAAATTATGAGTTTTCAAATCTTCCAACTTCTATATTTTACACCGATATGTATCAAATCAATCCGGAATGACTTCAAATTTTGCGTGAGATTCGTAAATGACGAAATAGAGTTGTCTCAATTTTCGAAATTGAAATCAGACATTGTTATCAAAAGATCAACCTTTGGTCGAATTTTTCAAAAATCTTCTATTTTCCAACTTTTGCCAAAATGCGTCGAATTGTCCTACAGACTTCAAAATCAGAATCCGGCCACACACCCAAGTATGAAATCACCATACGAAGCTATTGACATCATCAACAGGGTCGTTTTCTCAAAAGTCAACTCTCTTGTCAAATCTTTCAATTTAAGCTTCAAAATGAGAATTGTTCTTTAAATTTAATTCCGAATCTTCTGAAAACCAAACTCGGCCACACACGCGGGTCATAATTCATATTACAAAGATACTCAAGACCTTAAGTCATTGAACGGGGTGTTAATTCTTAAAACGACAAGTCAAGTGTTACGACCAAACTCTAAACCCTGTCGTGATGGCGCGTATCGTGATACTAGGCAAGCCTATTTTCCCAAAAATACCACCAGTTTAAGATATAAGAGTTAAGTAAAAATTCTAAATATTAGAAATTCCCATAAAATCAAGTTAAACTTTAGATTTAAAAATAAAGTGCAGAAACGAGCCCCAAACATCGGGGTGCCACTAAGTCATGAGCGTCTAACCCCATAAACTATTACATCAACTGTCTAACAGTCAATCCAACCAGAAAAGGAAATAGAAGGAGTAACAAGGTCCTGTGTATATTGGCAGCTACCTTGCAGTTTCTGAAGATAAGTCAGCCTGGACTCAACAAGCATCGCACTCGAACACACCTGGATCTGCATATGAAGTGCAGGGTGTAGTATGAGTACAACCGACTCATCAAGTAACAGTAATAACAAAGAAAATGAGTAGTAGTGACGAGCTAAGAAGAATAATTCGATTAATAATTTTTACAGTTAAGGATGAACATGAGTAAAAGATAAGTTTCATAAATTATCAACTACTACAAAGCAAATAAAATATAATGTCACGACCCAAACTGATAGGCCGCGACGGACACCCGATACCTTACCCAACCGAGTACCAATGTAACGTATCTATCTTATTACATCATTTCATACACATGACATATGGCCTAATAGGCCAACATAATCCTTTATAAACTCAAAACATAGGCCGGTCAGGCCGTACAATCCTTTATATACACGACATATGTCTACAAGCCTCTAAGAGTACATAAATATCATAAAGGTCGGGACGGGAGCCATACTTAGATATTTATCCCTTCCAGGGTTCCAGTGCCTATCTTCGTAGTACCCATATCTAGTTGTACTATTTTAGAGTGCACCATATGGGTGTCTCATAAGGAGATCTTCTAGCACATTTGTAATATCCTTCAGAAATGTCAACTAACGCAAATAATTCATCTACCATTTTGGGTCACTCTAACCCAGTCGGATCCTGATATCCCGTCCTTATCCTGAACCATATATGTTAGCTCACATAGGGAATAACTAAGATCGATGTAGTCAATTGTACATACCTCTGCTACTATTGAAGCTAACTCAAAATGCTTATATCTCTCTTCCTGAATGGTAAATATTGATAATCTTCATTAACTGGGCGCCTCACATCCATCTTTATCTTGCTTCTTTTACTTGTTGAAACTTGTATCTATCTTCAGAATATCTCATTGCCTTTCACCATAGGGGTGAATAGATATCCTTTTCCTTAAAGCTCTTTATCAAGAGGCTTACATGTCTTAGTACACACATGATCAAGTGAAGACCTTACATTTACTCATCATAAACATCATGAAAAATTGAGTCTTTCTGACTCAACACTTCCATAGACACATTCAATCTCATACAAACTGTAGGTATCGTCTTATTACGAATGAAATAGAAGCTATTAGTTTGAATTCTTATAAGTGGGCTCCATCAAACGATCTAGAGTAAGAAGAAAGAGTGACAGTACTAAATGCCCTATAGCCTCCTGCTTATAAGTGTGGTGCACGACACACCCATAAACAAGACTCTACTAGACACGGCTTATAGACTCCCTAGGACAGAACTGCTCTGATACCACTTTTGTAACGATCCAAACCGATGGTCTGCGACGGGCACCCGGTACCTTACCCAATCGAGTACCAATGTAACGCATCTTTCTTATTACATCATTTCATACACATGACATACGGCCTAGTAGGCCAACTTAATCATTTATAAACTCAAAACATAGGCCGACCAGGCCGTACAATCCTTTATATACACGACATATGTCTACAAGCCTCTAATAGTACATAAATATCATAAAGGTAGGGACAGAGTTCCGCCTTACCAACAATACGTGTCTAAATCATACTAACCAACGAGCAACTCCGAAGCAAATGGAGTGCACCAACATCTTCCGCAGAGCTGATAGCCTACTTGGAGGGCTCCCGACCTGTCTATCAGGACCTGCGGGCATGAAACGCAGTGTCCCCAGGCAAAAGGGACGTCAGTACGAATAATGTACCGAGTATGTAAGGCACATAAATAAGTACATAAGAGACATGGAATAAATATAGAGCACGTGACTCAACCTTTAAGCCTGAATAGATTTGTAAATCATAAATTACTTTTAGCGTCATGCGTATGCATATGAATGTCATGTCGTGCATAGGTACATGTTTCATAACATCATCAGCCTCTGATGGCATCCCATCATATCATATCACCCACCGTGGGCAAAATCATCATCGTATACCGGCTGACCAGGTGATGGTGCGTATATAACGCTATAACCTTTCCCATATCCCATATACATATATATACATACATATATACGCGTATATAATGCCGTTTGAATATACATACATATATATATATATACGCGTATATAACGCCGTTTTGAACCATATTTCAGCCACTGTGGGCAACATCATCATCATATACCGGCTGATCAGGTGGTGGTGCGTATATAACGCCGTAACCTTTTCCCATATCCCATATACATATATATACATACATATATACGCGTATATAATGCCATATGGTCATGGGTCAATGTGCATATGTAAATGCATAAAATGTATATGAAATACGTCAATAAAATCTTTCGGTACGTCGTAAGGTCATTATGCCTCTGATTAATATCATGAAATAAACTTTACCAACATACGTATTTTCGAGACCCATGAACAGAAGATAATAATAATTCAATTCACAAGGGGAATCAAGAATATAGACATCCCTAGTATTTCTATGAATAGAGTAATTTATGAAACCATGAGTTTGCTCGTTTCTTCCATATTATTTGGACCATGCCAACAGAAAGAAGGAATAACTTTAACATACCTGAGCCAATTCTCTTGACAATCTCCCTAACACACTTCAATTGCGACAACACGAAACAAGGCGTATGAAAAGCTCGAAGCAATCACGTTTCCATGCAAGAAAAGCTTGGATGAAACTTTTCCTTAAAGAGATTAACAATAACGTTTCTATGCTTTTCGTTAAAGAGATGAACATGTTTATCCAAGGATGAAAATATTCCTTTAAGAGATGAAGTGTAACGTTTCTTTGCTTTTCTTTAAAGAGATGAACATGTTTATCCAGGATGAAACTTTTCCTTAAAGAGATGAATAGTAACGTTTCCTTAAAGAGATTAGAAAAAGAATTTTTGGACTAGGAATGTTATATTTGAAGTTTTTAAGTGGGCCCCATTTTTGGTGATTAGTCTTTCCCAAAGACCCCTTAATGTGCCACCTATCCTAATGGCTAATGAGTCATTAATTAGAATGGGGGACTGCCACCTCACCCTTTAAACCTTATCATAGATAATTCTTTAATTAATTGGATAATATCCCACTATCCAATAATTAACCAATCACCCATATGATTAAGAATTCTCTCAAATTACTTAAAATACTACTTGTTTTTAACATATCTTATACATCTTACTATCACGGTCATGTAGTACCTTGTATGACACTAGTCCATAAATACCGAGTATTATAGAGGCCGTATTTTATTCAAATTTCCAAGCTTCGATGAAACTCATTTTCTTCAATTAGCTTACCTTTTCATCTTCACAAATTAACTTATCACTTATTTGAAATAGCGTAACACTTATAATCCCAAAATAAATCTCATTCTCGAACTTACATCGATTAACTCGCGATGAAACTTCAACGTACGAAAATGCGGAACGTAACATCTCATTTTCGATCTTATATCAATTTACTTATGTCATACTTCCACGTACGAAAACATGGGGTGTAACATCATTCCCCCCTTTGGAACATTCGTCCTCGAATGTTGACTGATGCACTTATCATTCTTACAACCCATAGCTCTGGCAAATACTTTAGTACTCCTCTTGCCATCTAGGCGACTGTTCTGTGAATGAATCCCAAAGGCTAGGGCATTTCCTCCTTTAAGCCTCTTTATCACACCATGACTTGTAGTCGGAATCCTTCTAATCTCGTAACTGTTGCTACTTTCTATCATGCAGCCTTTACGACTCTAACTTTGTAAGTGTGCCTATGCGACTCTTCTCTCATTTGTTTCCTCCAGCTTTTAGCCAATCTCTAGACCTTACTTTGTAAACATATACAAGGCTTAATAGGATGCCTCTCTGGGCATCTATAGGTGTACTGAAGTTCTTCGCTCGGTACTTTGTAAAACTTGCAAATATGGTTATATCTTATTTCATAGATATTGTTATCTATTCGCATGACTTTACCGCATCTACAGAGGTCATACTATACCGTAATTCTTACTTAGATTTATCGTTAATGAGGTCTACTTACCAAACTCCAGTTACTTTTGTTGCCTATCCTTTAGGTATAAATCTCAGTCCTTTAATGCTCCTTCATTACCGTTCGTCTTAAGAAGGATGGCATAATCTCATGTCATACTTTGTAACTTGTATCTGCCCATTGTTGATTCACCTCAATATTGATCTACAATCCTCCACTTGAAGACTTGAAACTTCTTACGTAATACATTTTCGCTAGGGCTTACATTGCATTGAGGAATATTTGAAGTGATTTTCATAATCGTATTTCATAGTGTGTGATTCACTTTATAGGAGGGTATACTAATCTCGTGCCGTCAGTGAAATCTTTTCTCCTTCTCTTCTTCTCTTATTTTTTTTTAAATCATTATCCAAACGAAGGCCCAAACGTCATCCTTTATCTGTCACAATTACACCCTCATTTTATTACCAGGTCAGCATTTCATTCTTTCTAAATGCTATTAATCTTAGACTCCTTTGAGTTCATTCAGGCTATACTGAACTTTCAATAACCTAGAGAAACCATTATCTCTATTGTTTTCATGGACTTAATCCCGATGACTTATCCATTCTCGTCACCTTTTCACTTTCCTTTCCTTATCCCTATCCTTTGTCGCTCTACCATACTTTAGCTTGCGACTTATACATATCCATTTATACTATTCGCAACTTTCCTTCAACTTTCTTGCACCATAGATTTCCTTATGTTATTCTGGAATATCAAGCGAGACATCACAGTCTCTAACCCTTCTCTACTTTCTTAACTGGATTTCTCAATACATAGACACCATAGGCTGGAGGACAGGTCGCTATCATTCCTGGTTATTGGATCCATGTGCTTATAGCCTTCTATCTGAAGTATGGACTATCCCCAACTTTCTGAATTTGAGTATCTCGTACGTTGCTTCACCTTTACCTTACATACTTAAAATCTAGTATCATATCTTCTATCTTTTTCATAACCTCCCTTCCACATAGGTATGATTCACACCACAACGTGAAGCTCTATTATAATACTACAATCTGGTGGGAGCTTTATACTGACTTCTTATTATTGGTTGTTACTATTTTTTTAACTGGCTTTATCGTAGAGCCGTTATAAAATATGGCTATTGTACTATCTCTCTTGTACCTTTGGTATCTAAGAGTAATCCTGCAATGTTTTCAATCATGAGGTCTATAATTTTTTGGGTCCAATAATGAGATTCCTGATTTACTTTGTTGATGTAACTCTTTAGTTTCCTCCTCCTTCTGATCAACCTTTATGAAGGCTTAAGCTATCTCCCGATCTGCGGCTCATGTTATTAGTTATTACTTTTAGCCTTTCATGGGCACTATTCATGATACAATATTTTAACAACTTAAATCCTTTGTCTATGACCTGGGCTCAATTCTTCCTTTGAACTCATACCGGAATCTTCTACGGATGTATGATTATCAACATATATGTTGCATGGATAATATTCTGAACTCTTAAGTGCATTCATAACGTAACTAACTCTAGATCATTGATCGAATAATTCCTTTCGTTCCTTCTCAGCTTTCCTTAAACGTAAGCTATTACTTTTCCTGGTATTTCTGCCCCTTGTTGCGTGCATACTTAGCTTATCTTAGTTCCCACGCATGTCGGAGTTCTTCTGCAACTCATATGATCTCGAGTATTACTTTTGATTTTACTTCCCGTTAATTAGCCGCGGTAGGTGCCACTTTCTTTTGGAGTGCTTACAATGTTGTTGTGAGACTGTTGTTTACACGACCATTTCCTCTTTAGGTCACTGTGGTTAGGTTGAAGCCTTCTCCCTTATTTCCTCGGCTAGTATTTCTTTATAGTACTTTGGGAGGATCCTCTGACTCTTTTAAAGCTGTGAGATTATTACATCTTATATTCGACAGACCTTTTGATGTCCTTTCTTGCCTATAATTATCCCTAGTTACTTACCTCCACTCCCTTGTACTTGTAGGGTAGCTTCTGAACTTGATATTTTGACTGTCTTCCCAGTTGTATTCTCCTTTATTTTCGTAATACTCATACGGTACCTTTAACTACCCCAACTCCTATCTGAATATTTCTCAAGGATCACGATGTCATAACTGTGGGGCTGAATTCACTATATTGGGTTTTGTCACGATCTGTTGATTTGTCTGTATCCTCTTGTCTAGCCATAACTAGGCTCCCACATGATTAAGAATTATCTCAAATTACTTAAAATACTACTTACTTTTAACATACTTTATACATCTTACTATCACGGTCATGTAGTACTTTGTATGACACTAGTCCATAAATACCGAGTATTATAGCTCGGATCGTATTTTATTTCAAATTTCCAAGCTTCGATGAAACTCATTTTCTTCAATTCGCTTACTCTTTCATCTTCACAAATTAACTTATCACTTGTTTGAATTAGCGTAATACTTATAATCCCAAAATAAATCTCATTCCCGAACTTACATCGATTAACTTACGATGAAACTTCAACGTACGAAAATGCGGAACGTAACATCTCATTTCCGATCTTATATCAATTTACTTATCGCGTACTTCCACGTACGAAAACATGGGGTGTAACAGATAAATGCAATAACAACTGAATAGATGAAACCTCACAAGCACTGTCACTCAACCCCTCAGCCCTCAATGCACACACTCAATAGGTACCTGCGCTCACTGGGGGTGTTCAGACTCCGGAGGGGCTATTATAGCCCAAGCGCTAATATGTACGAACCACTCACGTGTTGCACGGGTAACTCACGTGCTATCATATAATATCTGGATCCGCATGGACAACTCACGTGCTATGGTATCAATCTGGATCTGCACAGACAACTCACGTGCTATATTACAATATCTCACAACAGGCCCTCTGCCTCACTCAGTCATGTACCTCTCTAGCCTCACAGTTTTCAATAAATAAAGAAAGCAGTCCAAATCAAAGTATTACAGTGTATCAGCAAGAAGATAATAGAGACTGAGGTAAAGTCTAAGCATGATCTCTAACATGAAAGTAGTCAAGTTCTAGCAGACATGTAAAACACATAAACACAAATAAAGGCTATTAGGCTTCACAAACTCACGGGACAGACCAAGTCTCAATCCCTACCAGCGTACACCCACATGCCCGTCCCTAGCATGGGTGTCACCTCTAAACAGTCACATGATACCAAATCTCTGAGTTTTATACCCTCAAAAACAGATTTAAAACTATTACTTACCTTAACAAAGTAGAATCCTACTCCGGAATGCTCACCCCTCAACTCGGTCTCCAAAAGCTCTGAATCTATTCACAACCAGTACAATACCATCAATATGCTAAAGAAACGAATTTCACAAGAAAAACTACTAAATTAGGTCAAAACCTGAAACAGGCTAAAACCCGGCCCCCGGGCTCACGTCTCGAAACCCGACAAAAATTACAATACTAGAAAGCTCATTCACTCACGAGTCTAACCATACCAAATTTATCAAAATTCGACACCATTTGGTCCCTCAAATCATCACATCAAACTCTTCAAAATCTCAAGCCCTAACCCTTCAACTTCATCCCAAATTCCCACTAGTTACATGATTAAACAATGGAAAAATCATCATAAATACGAGTATTAGGGATTAAGCAACTTACCTCACTGATATCCCTCGAATTCCCTGTCACGACCCAAAATCCTAACTCAGGTCGTGATGGTGCCCAACACCGAAGTCAGGAAAGCCAACACCTGAATAACTAAGGATTTTCAAATATTTGATTAAACATCCCAACACGTGCCAAGTTTTAAAGTTCAAAACATTAATTGAAAAAGGTAATTAGCCGATTTAACAAAAAGAAGTCTTAAGGAGGCATGAGACAATATATACAAACTCGTAACCCATAATACATACCACGTGTGTGCCAGGAACTAGTGTCACAAGTCCTACGGGCATGCTAACAGAATATACAAAAGATATAATATAACTGTCCCACTGTCTGGAAGAAATAGACGGGAATAACAAAAGAAACCCCATGGTGTTGCCGAGGATCGTCAGGAGAAGCAGCTCACCGTGAACTCAGGTCCAGTCTATACTCAGAATCGAGCTCCGGTCTGATAACCAGATGCACCAGCCTCAGAACCTGTACAATCAAGTACAGAAGCGTAGCATGAGTACATAAGCAAATATGTACCCAGTGAGTATCCCGCCTAACATCGAAGAAATAGTGAAGAGATGTTGACTTGACACTCACTAAGGTCCAACAAAATAATTAAACAAGATATAATATCAGTAATAGGCATACGAGGATGATGAAAACAGTAAACATTAAAGATAACTGTAATTCAAATAAATACTGGAAGTAAATAAACAATTATTACTTTATTTTCCTTTTTAAAATATCTTCCCACTCAATATACATGAAAATAATTAACCATTTAGCATGCGCATACAGGATAAGAACAACTGGCTTGAGCCATAATAATAAGCATATATGTGCACTGCCGAGGGTCGAACGACCCGAACCATAATATATCTTTCAATCTCGCTGTGGCGTACGGCCCGCTCCCATGAGAGTGGGGGAAATAACACTCTGCTCGCGAAATATAAATTGCAAAATGGTCACATGCATGCACACACAATCCACACAATATTCTTCATAAATTACTTTTCAGTGAACAATTACTTTAAAATTCTCAAATTCCATGATCTAAGGGAAACAAGCCGCATATAACATTAATTCATCAAGCATATAGTTCACTTCAAGGAAAAAGACAAGGCATGATGTAGTCCTAACTACCCGGACATAACAATAATAGCCGTTACGTATGGACTCTCGTCACTTTGTGCGTACGTAGCCCCCACAAATATTAGCACATAGTCATTTAAATCACCTAGGGGGACAGTTCCCTCTTACAAGGTTAGAAAGGAGATTCACCTCGCGTCGAACCTACTCTCCGGGTCAAGAACGCACCCGAATCTCCAAACTCGACACCCAAGGGCTCGAAACTAGCCAAATGTTATACAAATATATCAATTTATACTCAAAAGTATGGAATTATCCTATTTACTTAGTTATTTCACCTTACTTTGAAAAATCCTAAAATACACCCCCGGGCCCACATGCTCGGATTCCGGAAATTTTCTAAGGAATCAATTACCCATAACCTAAGGATCATTGATATGTGATTCTTGTATGATTTCATGGCTAATTAACGGGTAATTCCCTAAATTTTCATAAAGCCCTAGGTTACTACCCAAACCCTTGATTTTCACTAATTAGGTAGTTAATTTGACTAGGAATTCATGCATTAAACTAACATTAGGGTAGAATTCACTTACCTTTTTGGTATCTAGGTCGTGGAGCTCTTTCCCAAGCTTTCAAGGTCTCTAATGGTGGAAGAAAGCGGGGTGAAATGAAATAATCCCGTGTTTTAAGTAAATGCTCGCACCTGCAGAAATAGGATAAGGGGCCTGGGCTCGCACCTGCGGAGAGGAGCTCGCACCTGTGGATATTATCCGCACCTACGAGAAACGGGCAGCCTCACCTGAAGCCGCACCTGCGAGAATGGGATAGTAGGAGCGATCCCGCACCTGCGACTGGGCAACCGCACCTGCGGTCACACCAGAACAGGTGCACCAGCAGTTGCTTCAGCTGGTTTTTGGCCTCGTTTGGTGCCCGAGAGGCACCTGGGCCCACCCGAGCCCCCGTACAAATATACCAACAAGTTCCAAATCATTACGGACTCGCTCGAGCCTTCGGAACACCCAAAACAACGCTAAAACTCAAAATCACACCTCAAACCCCCTAGAATCAAACTTAGGAACTTTAAGTTTCTTGAATCCACTAACAATGTGCCGAACTGACCTATACTACTCGGAATGACCCCAAATTTTGGGGCATGTCATGAATGACATAATGGAACTATTCCCGGTCTCGGAATTCTGTTTGGACCTCGATAACACAAAAACACGTCCCAAACCACAATATGAACTTAAGAAAACTCTTATTTCGCTATTGGGTGCCGAAACGCTCCCAGGTCATCCAAAACCCATTCTGAACATAGGCCCAAGTCTGAAATCATCATACGAAGCTACCGAAATCGTCGAAACTCGATTCCGAGGTTTTTTACTCAAAATGTTGACCGAAGTCAAACTTGGCCTTAAAGGCCAACCTAAAGGAACCAAGTGTTCCTATATCACCCTAAACACTTCTGAATCCCGAACCACTCGTCCCCGCAAGTCATAAATCACAATAAGCCGTTACGGGAAGTTTCTTTTAGGGGAACAGGGTCCGACAATGCAAAATGATCGGTCGGGTTGTTACATTTTCCACCTCTTAAACAAACGTTCGTCCTCGAACGGGTCTACAATCATACCTGAAGTGCTGAATAAGTGCAGATATCTTCTCCGCATGTCCTCCTCGGGCTCCTAGGTCGCCTCCTCGGCTGGTTGGCCCCTCCACTTGACCTTTACGACAGAAACTCTCTTGGATCTCAACTGGCAATCCTTCCTGTCAATAATGGCAACTGGCTCCTTCTCGTAGCCCAACCTCTCATCCAACTAAATAGTGCTGAAATCAACCACGTGAGAGAATTCGGCGTGGTACCTCCGGAGCATGGATACATGAAAGACCGGATGAACTCCTGACAAACTGGGAGGTAAATCTAGCTCATAAGCAACCTCCCCAACTCGCCTCAACACCTCGAAGGGACCTATAAACCTCGGGCTCAGCTTGCTGTTCTTTCCGAACCTTGTAATACCCTTCATCGACGAGACCTTCAACAAGACCTTATCTTCCTCCATAAATGATACATCGTGCGCCCTCTGATCCGCGTAACTCTTCTGTCTGGACTGTGCTGTGCGGAGCCTCTCTTGAATCAACTTCACTTTCTCTAAAGCATCTCTCACCAGGTCGGTGCCATATAACTTAGCCTCGCAGGATCAAACCACCCGATAGGAGAACATCGCCGACCATACAAAGCCTCAAATGGGGCCATCTCGATGCTAGACTGATAACTATTATTGTAAGAAAACTCGGCTAAAGGCAAGAACTGGTCCCACTGACCTCCGAAGTCAATCACACATGCCCTGAGCATGTCCTCCAATATCTGAATTGTACGCTCTGACTGACCATCAGTCTGGGGGTGAAATGATGTACTGAGATCTATCTGGGTACCCATCTCACTATGCAATGCTCTCCAGAAGTGCGAGGTGAACTGAGGACCTCGATCAGATATAATGGACACTGGCACACCGTGCAACCGGACTATCTCCCGAATGTAGATCTGGGCCAACCGCTCAGAAGTATATGTAGTAGCCACTGGAATGAAATGCGCCGATTTGGTCAATCTATCCACAATGACCCAAACCGCGTGAACTTTTCGCAAGGTCCGAGGCAACCCAACCACGAAGTCCATAGTGATGCATTCCCACTTCCACTCAGAAATGGGCATCTGCTGAAGTAGGCCTCCTGGCCTCTGGTGCTCATACTTAACCTATTGGAAATTAAGACACCTAGCCACATACTCCACAATGTCCTTCTTCATCCGTCTCCACCAGTAATGCTGCTTCAAATCACGATATATCTTCGTAGCACCAGGATGAATAGAATACCGAGAACTGTGTGCCTCCTCTAGAATCCTCCCTCTCAGGCCATCGACATTAGGAACACATAAACGGCCCTGAAGTCTCAGAACACCATCCTCACCAATAGTAACCTCCTTGGCACCACCCTGAACCACTTTCTCCCGTAGCTCTGCCAAGTACGGATCATCAAACTGTCGAGCCTTAATCTCTCCCAATAACGAAGACTGAGCATCCACATGTGCTAAAACTCGGCGGGGTTCTAAAGGTCTAACCTCACCAGGCGATTAGCCAAGGACTGAATGTCCAAGGTTAGAGGTCTCTCCTCTATTGCAATATAAGCCAAGCTACCCATACTCTCTGCCTTCCTGCTCAAGGCATCTGCTACCACATTTGCCTTGCCCAGATGATAAGGAATGGTGATATCATAATCCTTCAACAACTCAAGCTATCTGCGCTGCCTCATATTAATATCCCTCTGCTTGAACAAGTGCTGCAAGCTATGTGATCTGTATAAACCTCACAGGACACCCCATACAAGTAGTGCCTCCAAATCTTAAGAGCATTAACAATCGCCGCCAACTCTAAATCGTGCACGGGGTAATTCTTCTCATGAACCTTCAGCTGGCGCGAAGCATAAGCAATAACTCTCCCTTCCTGCATCAACACATATCCCAAAACAACGCGTGAAGCATTGCAATACACTGTATACATCCCAGAACCAGAAGGCAATACTAGAACTGGTGCTGAGGTCAATGCTGCCTTGAGCTTCTGAAAGCTCGCCACACACTCGTCGGACCATCTGAACGGGGCATTCTTCTGAGTCAATCTAGTCAATGGAGTTGCAATAGAAGAGAGCCCCTCCACAAATCAGCGATAATAGCCTGCAAGGCCCAAAAATCTCCTGATCTCTGTAGATGAAGCAGGACGCGGCCAACTCTGAACTGCCTCAATCTTCTAAGGATCAACCTTGATACCCTCTCTGGATACCACATGCCCCAAGAATGCCACGGAATCCAACCAGAATTCACACTTGGAGAACTTAGCATATAGATTTTGTTCTCGCAAAGTCTGGAGCACAACCCTCAAATGATGCTCGTGCTCCCCCAGGCTATGTGAGTAAATCAAAATGTCATCAATGAAGACAATGAAAAAGGAATCAATATACGGCCTAAACACCCTGTTCATCAAGTCCATAAATGCTGCTGGGGCATTAGTCAAGCCAAAGGACATCACCAGGAACTCATAATGGCCATATCTCGTACGAAAAGCAGTCTGCGGAACGTCTGAGGCCCGAATCTTCAACTGATGATATCCCGATCTCAAATAAATCTTAGAAAACATCCGAGCACCCTGCAACTGGTCAAACAAATCATCGATGCGCGGTAAAGGATACTTGTTCTTAATGGTGACCTTGTTCAACTGGCAGTAATCAATACACAGCCGCATAGACCCATTCTTCTTATTCAAGAATAGAACTGGTCAAGCTGCTCCTTCAACTGCTTCAACTCTTTCAGAGCCATACAGTACGGAGGAATAGATATAGGCTGGGTGCCTGGAGCTAAATCAATGCACAAATCAATATCACGATCTGGAGGCATGCCCGGAAGGTCTGAAGGAAATAAATCAGCAAACTCTCGAACAACTAGCACTGAATCAATCGTCGGAGACTCGGCGGTGTTGTCCCGTACATAAGCAAGATACGCCAGACAACACTTCTCGACCATGTGTCGAGCCTTCAGGAATGAAACAACCTGGCTGGCTACAATAACTGAGGAACCTCTCCCCTCCAGTCTAGGCGACTCGGGCATGGCTAAAGTAACTGTCTTGGCATGGCAATCTAGCACGGAATGATAAGCAGATAGCCAATCCATGCCCAGAATAACCTCAAAATCAACCATGTCGAGCAATAGAAGGCCCGCTCGAGTCTCGAACCCACAGAAGGTGACCACCAAAGACCGATAGATCCGGTCTACCACCACAGAGTCTCCCACAAGAGTGGACACATATATAGGAGAACCCAAGGAGTCACGAGGAACATCCAGAAAATGAGCAAATAATGCTGAAACATATGAATAGGTGGATCCTGGATCAAATAACAGTGATGCCTCTCTACCACATACTGAAATAATACATGTAATCACGCCATCTGAGGCCACTGCATCTGATCTGGCCGGAATAGCATAGAATCTAGCTGGAGCACCGGAAGATTGAGCTTCTCCAGAATGAACAGGGGCTGGCTGACCTCCCCCTGTTTGGCCTCCACCTCTAGGACGACCCCTGCCGACCTGTCCTCCACCTCTAGGTGGCCTAACGGCTGGTGCTGGACCTATAGGTTGATAACCATGTTGCACTGCTTTGCCCCAAAACCTGGGACAATCCCTCTTCGTATGACCTGGATCCCCACACTCATAACAACCTCCAGGTATCATAGACTTGTGCCCCGAAGAGGAACCCTGAATGGACGGAGAGCGATGTGTACTCTCTGGAATAGCACTGAATTAGGGACCGGGGATCTCGGATGACTGGAATAACCACTGGGTGAACTATGCATGGCTGGAGGGAGGTAGGAACGCTCTGGCATGGCGCTGAAATGAGGCCTCGCTGGAACACCTCGGGGAGGTGGTGGGGGTGCTGAATATGGAGGCCTGCTAGGCTGACGTCTGCCCCTAACTGGGGCACCTCTGAAAATCTAGCCTCATAATTTGTCACTGACACCTGTCCCTGCTCTAGCTGCTCAAACTGATACCTCAGCTCTTCCCTCTCAGAGTATGGGATATACCTGTCTAGAAACATCTGAGTGAACTGCTCCCAACTGATAGAAGGAGAATCTGCTGGCCTGCTGATAATATAGGACTGCCACCATCTGCGAGCTCTGCCCTCTAACTGGAAGGTAGTGAAGTCCATTCCATGGGACTCTAGTATCCTCATATTGTGCAGCCCGTCCCTGCACCTGTCAACAAAATCCTGGTCATCCTCGCCTCGCTCACCCCCGAAGACTGGAGGGTGCAATCGAGTCCATCTATCCAATAACTTCTGCGGATCACCGTCCGCAGCTGGTCTGGGCTCAGGTGCTGCTGCTACAGGCTGGACCCCACCCACGAGCAGTGTACCCGGGGTATGATGTAATGCTGATGCTTGGCCTGTAACCTGGGCGGTAGGAGTCTGGGCGACCCTCCCGCCTGAGATGTGGAAGGATCTACTGGAAATAAACCAGCCTGGAACATAGTGTCCATAAACCGCATCATACGGCCAATGATCTCCTGGAAGCCTGGCGCCATGATAAAGTCCAGTGGAGCCGGTTCTGCTGGGGGGCACCTCACCCTGCTCCTCTATAGTAGGATCCTCTGGTGGTGGTGCAACTGGAATAGATCTGGTATGCCCTCGTCCCCTACCTCGAGCCAGTGCCCTCCCCCGGCCTCTGCCACGGCCTCGTACAATGGGGGTAGCGGCCCCTCCTAGGTCTGGAATATCGGATGCACGCATCATCACCATCTGTGAGAGAATAGAAGAATGAGATTTAGTAAACTATCAACTGCACGATAGAATAAAAATAAGGAGAGGTTTCCTAACACCCTATAGCCTCCTAAAGATAAGTACATACGTCTCCATACCGATCCGCAAGACTCTACTGGGTTTGCCCGTGACTCGTGAGACCTACGTGAACTTTGAGCTCTGATACCATGTTGTCACGACCCAAAATCCTAACTCAGGTTGTGATGGCGCCCAACACCAGAGTCAGGCAAGCCAACACCCGGAATAACTAAGGATTTTCACATATTTGATTAAACATCCCAACACGTGCCAAGTTTTAAAGTTCAAAACATTAATTGAAAAAAGTAATTAGCCAATTTAACCAAAAGCAATCATAAGAAGACGTGCTCCAATATATATACAAACTCGTAACCCATAATACCTACCATGTGTGTGCGAGGAACTAGTGTCACAAGTCCTACGGGCATGCTAACAGAATATACAAACGATATAATATAATTGTTCCACTATCTGGAAGAAATAGACGGGAATAACAAAATAAACCCCATGGTGCTGCCGAGGATCGTCAGGAGAAGCAGCTCACCGTGAACTCAGGTCCAGTCTATACTCAGAATAGAACTCCGGTCTGATAACCAGACACACTAGCCTCAGAACCTGTACAATTAAGTACAGAAGTGTAGCATGAGTACATAAACAAATATGTACACAATGAGTATCCCGCCTAACCTCGAAGAAGTAGTGACGAGAGGTCGACTTGACACTTACTAAGGTCCAACAAAATAATTAAACAAGATATAATATCAGTAATAGGCATACGAGGATGATGAAAACAGTAAACACTAAAGATAATTGTAATACAAATAAATACTGGAAGTAAATAAGCAATTATTACTTCATTTTCCTTTTTAAAATATCTGCCCACTCAATATCCATGAAAATCATTAACAATTTAGCATGCACATAAAGGATAAGGACAACCGGCCTGAGCCATAATACTAAGCATATATGTGCATTGCCAAGGGTCGAACGGCCCGAACCATAATATATCTTTCAATATCGTCGTGGCATACGGCCCGCTCCCATGAGAGTGAGGGAAATAACACTCCACTCGCGAAATGTAAATTGCGAAGCGGTCACATGCACACACAATCCACACAATGTTCTTCATAAATTACTTTTCAGTGAACAATTCCTTTAAAATTCTCAAATTCCATGATCTCAGGGAAACAAGCCGCATATAACATTAATTCATCAAGCATATAGTTCACATCAAGGAAAAACACAAGGCATGGTGTAGGTCTAACTACCCGGACATAACAATAATAGCCGCTACGTATGGACTCTCGTCACTCTGTGCGTACGTAGTCCCCACAAACATTAGCACATAGTCATTTAAATCACCTAGGGGGATAGTTTCCTCTTACAAGGCTGAAAAGGAGACTTACCTTGCGCCGAACCTACTCTCCGGGTCAAGAACGCGCCCGAAACTCAAAACACTAGACCTAAGAGCTCGAAACTAGACAAATGTTATACAAATATATCAGTTTATACTCAAAAGTATGGGATTCTCCGATTTACTTAGTTATTTCATACTTTGAAATATCCTAAAATACACCCCCAGGCCCACAAGCTCGAATTCCGGAAATTTTCGAAGGAATCAATTACCCACAACCTGAGGATCATTGATATGTGATTTTTGTATGATTTCATGGCTAATTAACGGGTAATTCCCTAAATTTTCATAAAGCCCTAGGTAATACCCAGACCCTTGATTTTCACTAATTAGGTAGTCAATTTGACTAGGAATTCATGCATTAAACTAACATTAGGGTAGAATTCACTTACCTTTTTGGTAGCTAGGTCGTGGAGCTCTTTCACAAGCTTTCAAGGTCTCTAATGGTGGAAGAAAATGGGGTGAAATGAAATAATCTCGTGTTTTAAAGAACTCACTGCCTACTATGGTTCCGTACCTGCGGCTCAAGGACCACACCTGCGGTCTCGCACCTGCGAGTAAATGCTCGCACCTGCGGAAATGGGACAAGGGGCCTGGGCTCGCACCTACGGAGAGGAGCTCGCACCTGCGGCTCCGCTCCTGCGGTTATTATCCGCACCTGCGAGAAACAGGCGGCCTCACCTGAAGCCGCACCTGCGAGGCTGGGATCGCAGGAGCGATCCCGCACCTGCGACTGGGCAACCGCACCTGCGGTCACACCAAAACAGGTGCACCAGCAATTGCTTCAGCTGGTTTTTGGCCTCGTTGGTGCCCGAGAGGCACCTGGGCCCACCCGAGCCCCCGTCCAAATATACCTACAAGTCCTAAATCATAATACGGACTCGCTCGAGCCTTCGGAACATTCAAAACAACGCTAAAACTCAAAATCACACCTCAAACCCCTAGAATCAAACTTAGGAACTTTAAGTTTCTTAAATTCGCTAACAATGCGCCGAACTGACCTATACTATTCGGAATGACCCCAAATTTTGCGAGCAAGTCATGAATGATGTAACAGAACTATTCTCGATCTCAGAATTTTGTTTGGACCTCGATAACACAAAAACACATCCCAAACCACAATATTAACTTAAGGAAACTCTTATTTCGCTATTGGGTGCCGAAATGCTCCCAGTCATCGAAAACCCATTCTGAACATACGCCCAAGTCCGAATTCATCATACGAAGCCACCAGAACCGTCGAAACTCGATTCTGAGGTCGTTTACTAAAAATGTTGATCGAAGTCAAACTTGGCCTTAAAGGCCAACCTTAAGGAACCAAGTGTTCCTATATCACCCTAAACACTTTCGAATCCCGAACCACCCGTCCCCGCAAGTCATAAATCACAATAAGCCACTATGGGAAGTTTCATTTAGGGGAACGGGGTCCGACAACGCAAAACGACCGATCGGGTCGTTACATTCCCCTTCAAAATCATTGCCCAAAGCTTCAAAACCGACTAAAAATGATGAAGAATAGACCAAAATTCGCGAAGTGTGGTATTTATACATTCTACCCAGGCTTCTCGCACTTGCGGTCCTTTTCTCCTACGGCCCATACGCTTGCACCTGCGGATTTCACTTGAACGCCCAGCTTCCGCACCTGCGTCCAGGTTTTGCACTTGCAGGCTCGCAGGTGCGACCATGACCTGCGCACCTGCGTTCTAACTCCAGCCTTCCTTTTTCCACATCCGTGACCCTCTCTCTGCGCATGCGACCTTGCACCTGTGGCTCCCAATCCGCAGGTGCAGAAAAACATCAACAATTCAAAACACCAGAAAACAACAACTTCCAACTCTAAATCCAATACGTTAATCACTCGAAACACATCTGAGGCCCTCGAGACCTCAACCAATGATACCAACAAGTCCTATACCAATATATGAACTTATTTGAACCTTCATAACAGCCAAAACAACACCAAACACCAAATTACCCTCGGATTCAAGCCTAAGAACTTCTAAGGTTCCAAATTCCGCAAACGACATCGAAACCTACCAAACCTCGTCAGAATGACCTCGAATTTTGCACACATGTCACAAATGACACTACGAACCTACTATAACTTCCGAAATTCCATTCCGACCCCGATATATAATTTTTCACTGCCGATCAAAATCGCCAAATTTCCAACTTTTGCCAATTCAAGCCTAATTTTACCACGGATCTCCAAATTACTTTTCGGACGCGCTCCTAAGTCCAAATTCACCTAACGGAGCTATCCAAATCATAAAAATCCAAATCCGAGATCGTTCACACATAAGTCAACATCCGGTTGACTTTTTCAACTTAAGTTTCCTAATAAGAGACTAAGTGTCTCATTTCACTCCAAAACCACTCCGGATCCAAACCAACCAACCCGATACCATACAATATAGTTAAATAATACATAAAGAAGCATAAACAGGGGAAACTGGGCTATAACTCTCGGAACGACCTGCCGGATCGTTACATCAAGTCGTTACAATGTTTTTATATAATCCATTTTTAACTGTTCCGGCTAAGCTTTGATAATTTATGCACAATATTTATTTGTTGTTTTTGTCACTAACAAGGGAACTTGGGGCGGGTAGTATTTTTTGTTAGTGAATCGGGTAAAAAAAGAGGAACATGTCAATTTTATCTGGTGCAGCCACATGGCATTCCGTAAAAAATAAGGTTATATTTGTATTATAGTATAACAGTAGGATCTGATATAACCAGATAGCATAACAAAGAGTATATTTAAACTATTTTTGATAGTACATGGACATGTTTGACCCTTCTCCGTAGAATATTAATTAAGATTGGACTCAAGAACAGAGTCTATTAGATGATTAAGTATACAGTAAGAAAAATCTAAATTATATGAGAGGAAAGATCTTTAATACCTTACGGTTTACTACTCAAGAGCACTAGAATACATGTGGCTTGCTACTCAAGATGATAGCTAAAACTAAATTAGTTTCAATAGGAGTAGCATGATAGGTTTGAGAGCTGAAACTTTGGATTTTAAGTATTTATTGGTGTGTAAATGTTTCCATAATCATAAGGCTCAAGGAATGTTTTGTTATTTTTAAACTTAATACATAAATATGTCTTATATAAAATTATTCGGGATGATTTGATATTTTTCGATTTATTTTTTTAAAATTAAAAATCTATCCTGATTATCTATATAATGATAATTGTATAAAAACTTGCAATTTTATTAAAAAACTAATAATCGATTCGGTATGATTTGGTTCAGTCGGTTTAGTTGGTTTTAAAGATCCAGCGAAACCTCTAATGGCAGTGGCACCCACTTTCTTTCACCTAGAAATTTTATTTAGATATTAGAAGCGTACATTTTTCTATCTTGACACACTAGTTTCATTCTCTTATAATAGGACGTGGATTACAAACAACGTTGCAATTAATTGCCAATTTTGTGCACAATTCCTTAACTGAATTGAAAATCCACCCACCCCAATAAACTGAAGCCTGTTATAAGAGAGACTAATTTATTATCAGACTGAGTTAATAGTTGCTTATGCTTTTACCGAATTGTTGGGAATTTGATTTTCTATCTTATACTTCTTTCTCCATGTCCTCGGTGCATAATAAGTTTTCTGTAAAATATTCCATCCTCAAAAGAAATATGATAAGAATTCATTCTCCATGTCCTCTATGCATAATAAATTATTTTAAAATATTCCATCATCAAAAGAAATATGAGAAGAAAGTTATAAAAAAAACAGACACCATCCCTCTTAGGTAAAGATGATATTTAATGGGAATAGTATAGTTTTACTTCTCAATATAATACTGTATAAATTTGCGTATTCATTTTTGACAGTTACAAATGACCACCCACATGATCTTCACAAAACAGGAATAATTAATCAAGCACCATTCTCCATCGTTTTACTCCCTTTTCCACAAAAGAACTCACTTTCCTGTTTCCCAATCTACTCTCTGCTTCCATGAAATGGAACGTGAATCCATCAAATCATTGATACACTTTTTTAACATATATATATATATATATATATATTACTAATGCAAGTATTAGTTTTACAATCTATTTAGTATTTATCCTATATCTAATTAATATATAGTAAATTATGGTATTAGAAATACCAAGATTATTAATGCATATATTAGTATGGGTATGCGGCCAAAATCAGGGAAGCCCGATTTTAGGGCATCTATGGCATTCCAAGTCCGGTCTCGAGAGGCTCGAAAAAAAGTTCGAAGTTAGACCCCAAGGTGCATCCCTCGAGAGAGTATATCGAAGTCATCACAGCAGACCTCGAGGCAGTATAAAAATCGATGACCTTTATGGAAAGGCGGAAAAATTCCCAAGGACACGTGGTCGGAACTGATAAGGTCCGCAAGAAATAGTACAAGTCCGTACTGAGTCGTTATACAACTGTACCAATAGTATTTCCTTGTTATAATTAGGGATGTATTATGTTGGGATTGTCCCCTCCTATATAAAGGGGATCCCTATCATTTTGTAAAGGGGAATTATTGACTACAATAGAACATTCTCAGCTTTTTTTGTGCTCAACACTATCTCTCAACTTTATTGCTCCTTCTTTATCGTTCTTCTTTTATTATTTTTCATTTACCGCTATTATTCGACCTCAAGGCCCCCGCTTCCAGCGAGCTCGAGGCCCCAGCCTTGTGACAACTTTGGTTTGCTTATCTCATTTTCCTTGCTTATATTCATTGCTTCTTAATTATTAACTAGTATTGGGATAAATCATGTATTTTTAGAACCACAAATCAAATATAATTGTTAAAACTATTTTCAAGGTAAACAGTTTGGCGCCCACCGTGGGGCTAAAGAATATGGTGATTATTTTAGTGCTAGTTCTCTGATAACACACGTTATTCTTCACACTTCTTATTGTCCAAGATTTTTTCGATTTCAGGATAAAACATGTCAAACTCGGCTAATGCACCAGTGCATAGCAACAATGTCCTCGATTGCCACGGGGAAAATAATGCAGTAGCTTCAGCAACAGGTGTGTCACCGCTCAACCCCGGAGTAGCACCTATTCCCAACCTAGTTGATGTTGGCTCGCATATTGCTATAAGCACCGATTTGAGTACAGATGTTGAGGGAAGCGTGCAAGGAGAGGTCCAACCTGACGCACAAACAACACATGCTCAAAAAGAAGTCAGCCTAAAAATTATTTTCGAGATGTTGCAAGCACAACAAGTTGCCATTGCTCAGCTACAGAGTCAACCAAAAACCCCGAGCATAACGGGACCGGAAACAGCTCCTCGAGTTGAGCATGCACCAGAAATATCGAGTAACAACAGGTTAAGAACATAGCCCACTATTATGAAATTTCTCAAGGACCTCACCAAAAGGATTGAATCAGGAGAAAAGAAGATAGAGACCAACGACAAAAAAGTGGAAAACTATAACTCGAGGGTTGACCAAATCCCAGGCGGACCTCCGATTTTGAAGGGGGTAGATTCGAAGAAGTTCATGCAGAAGATATTTTCGTCGAGTGCGGCTCCGAAGCCCATTCCAAAGAAGTTCAGGATGCTCGATATCCCAAAGTACAACGGGACCACAGATCCTAATGAGCATATTACCAGCTATACTTGTGGTATAAAAGGGAATGACTTAAAAGACAACGAGATCGAGTCCGTCTTGTTGAAGAAGTTTGGATAAACACTATCCAAGGGGGCCATGATGTGGTACCATAACCTCCCCCGAAACTCAATAGATTCGTTTTCCATGTTGGCAGACTCTTTCGTGAAGGAAAATGTTGGTGCCATTAAGGTCGCTACAAGGAAGTCTGATGTCTTCAAAATTAAACAGAGAGAGAACGAGATGCTAAGGGAGTTCGTATTCCGCTTTCAGATGGAACGAATGGAATCACCACAAGTCTTCGATGACTGGGTGGTGCAACCCTTCACTGAGGGCTTGAATGAACGAAGCTCGATAGCTTCAAAACAGTTAAAGTAAAATTTGATCGAGTATCCCGCTGTGACTTGGGAGAATGTGCATAACAGGTATCAATTGAAGATCAGGATCGAGGATGACCAATTAGGAGCCCCCTCGGGCTCAGTATACCCAAGCAGGCTCTTAGAAAAAAAGTTAAGGAATTCAGAAAGGGAGTCAAAACCGAACAAGGAAAGATACCAGCCATATGTCGAAGACCGAATAAACTCCCTAAGACGTGATATACCCCAAAACGATCGAAGGGTAGATCGAGGTCAGAGTTCTCGAGGACTCATAAGCAAAACTAGGTTCGATAGGCACACGAGGCCGATGGAGGCACCCCGATTGTCAGAGTATAACTTCAGCATCGATGCATCAGACGTCGTATCAGCAATAGGTAAGATCTGAGATACCAGGTGGCCGAAGCCAATACAGTCAGTTCCTTCCCAAATGAACCCTAACTTAATGCATGGCACTCATGGTCATAGGACCGAAGATTGTAGACAACTTCGGGAGGAGTTAGCCCGACTGATTAGCGAAGGGCAGCTTTTAGAGTTCCTTAGTGACCGAGCTAAGAATCACTTTCGAGAGAGGGACGCGAACAAGAGGAATGAACGGGAGGATTTGCAGCATATCATTCATATGATCATTGGAGGAGTCGACGTCCCACAGGGACCTGTGTTCAAACGAACAAAATTATCCATCACAAAGGAAAAGCGGACTCGGAGTTACGTACTCGAGGATGCTATCACATTCAGCGAAGAAGGAATCGAGGCCTTGTCTCAGCCTCATAATTATGCACTGATAATTTCTTTTCTTTTGAGTAAAGTTCAAATTAAACGTGTGCTCGTGGATCCAGGTAGTTCGGCCAACATAATCAGGTCGTGAGTGGTGGAGAAACTCGGACTGCTCGATCAGATCATACCCGCCTCTCGAGTCCTCAATGGATTCAACATTGCGAGTGAGACAACCAGGGGGGAAATCATCCTCCCAGTCAACGTGGCTGGTACAATTCAAGATACCAAGTTTCATGTCATTGAGGGTGACATGAGGTACAATGCATTACTCGGAAGGCTGTGGATACATAGCATGAGGGCAGTGCCATCAACTCTTCATCAAATGATGAAGTTCCCAACAAAGGACGACATGAAAATGGTATATAGAGAGCATCATGCAGCAAAGGACATGTTCGTAGTGCACGACATGGAACCAACATCGAAACTTTACACTTCGGAGAAGTCCAAAACAAACCAGGTAGCCAAATAACAATCGCAGTCTACGCCCTCGGCTGAACCCGGAGGACAGGTGATTGAGGAACAGTTGATCGAGGATGTCGGATTCAACGGTCAAAGAGCTTGAACAGGCTTCAGTACAAGGAAAGCTTGAATTCACTAAAGATAAGGTGACAAACTTTCTCAAAACTCATTCCCATTTCCCAACATCGATCGCTTGATCGATGCCATGGACGACTAGCAAGATCCTTATCTTTCTCGATGCTCACTTCGGGAACAATCAAATTCAAATGAACCCGGAGTACCTGTAAAAAGACTTCGTTCGTCATGAAACATGGTACATATTGTGGTAATTCAATGCCCTTCGGGTTAAAAAGCGCGGGATCCATATATCAACGCGTAGTTAATAAGATATTCGAACATCAAATAGGCAAATTTATGGAAGTTTACATTGATAACATGCTAGTTATGTCCCTGCACGCAGAGTACCATTCGGTCAGGCAAATTTTTGGGCCTCATGGCTGTTTGAGCCCTCGGTGGCCTTGATTTTGACCGGGTTGATCTTGATTCCCCTGTTCGATGCCATGAACACCACCCTCGAGGTACTATATGGAAAGTGCGAGGCCGCAATAGTTCGAATGGCCGCTCGAAGGCGAAAGATCGAAAAGTACAACAACAGAAGAACAAAACTCTGATACTTCGAAGTCGGGGACCTAGTTCCAAGAAAGGTCACCCTCAACACTCGAAGCTTGAATAAAGGCAAGCTAGGTCTTAGTTGGGAAGGACCGTACCGCGTCCTCGGAGTAATAGACAAAGGGTCGTACGAACTAAGCATCGTGGAAGATGAGCAACTACCAAGCAATTGGAACATGTCGATGCTCAAAGCGCTATTATTACTGAGGTATAATCTTCTCCTTTTTAATTTATATTTTATGCTAACTCGTTGCATGTGTTCGATTGAGAGGAATCGAAGCACCATCCAGCTCGAAGACCTTGGGTTTTAAAGCATGCGTTGCACTCTTTTTCCTTAGATCGGGTTTTATCCCAAATGAGTTTTGCCGGCAAGGTTTTTTAACAAGGCAACACCAATATGCTACCTAAGGAAAACTCAACAAGTATTCAAGGCTTCTTTTCAATCAACCTCGAATACTGGGGAGGCATCACCCTCGGAGGTTACTCTTTCGAAGAAATCAAAATATGCCTAAGAGGGCCTCGATAGAAGAATGTTGTATTGGGAGAAACGGTCAAATGAACTGTGCCCATATAGAACAATCAATCCCCCGAGGGAAAAAACATGTACACATGTATCAAGTAATTGAAGAAGCATTTTTATTTATCAAAACACTTTGCGCCTCGAAGAAATCTACTATTTTCTCATCCAGCGGCTCGAAAGACAAACACGCTCGAACACTCGGGGACTCTCATCAACAGTCAGCTTATCGAGTCATCAAAACTCTAACTGTAAGACCTCAATGAGGAAACATCGGGTCTATAAGACCTCAATGAGGCAATATCAAATTTGTAAGACCTCAATGAGGCAACATCGAATCTATAAGACCTCGGGCATACTCAAATTTATAAGACCTTAAAAAAGGCATAACCCCGATATTAAGGCCAAGGTTGTATATATTCAAACTTGTAAGACCCCTAAAAAGGCATACCCTCGATATAGAGGCCGAGGTCATCTCACCCGGGGACTAAAGACTACGGTCATACTAAAAGGCTACCGCTGAATCAACGCAGCTCGGAGACGTCCGACTTTCGCCATAAAAACCAAAGGCCTTCAAACACTTCGAAAAAATTGATTAATCAGGCTACCCTCGGCATAAGCAAAGGAGCTTCGATAATATCAGCTCCGAACAGTGAATAGGCTTCGAAAAAGTCAGCCTTCAGTATACAGGCTTCGAAAAATCAGCCTCCGAGAGAACCTCACGAGGTACTCAATTATCGTCACATATCAACTTATAATCGAGGTTCCTATTTGAGCCGTCGAAGAGTCGGACGAACACAAAACATGCCAAGGCATGGAAAAACTTTAAAAGTCTTTAGCCAGAATGGGGGAAAATTATAGCCATAGGTCGAATTGACCAAATCTAAAAAGAGCTTAAGGGCCGACAAGCAAGAGCCTAAGGGCCAATCTAAAGAGCCTAAGGGACAATCTAAAAAGAGCCTAAGGGGCGACATGTAAGATCCTAAGGGCCAACCTAAAGAGTCTAAGGGCCAATCTAAAGAGCCTATGGGCTAATATAAAGAGCCTAAGGGCCAATGTTTTAAAACCTAAGGGTTTTATATTTCGAGTACAACATATAGAACTGATCATCGACAAGCATCAAAAATCAAAGACAAATCCAAGACGAAAAGTTATGCAAAAATAAGATGAAAGATTTCTTTGCATGTAAACAATAGTACAAAGATACATCTATAACACTACCACGATGATCCCTTTACAAAAATCAAAAGAAGACCTAGTCTATCATCGAGGACTTTGTCTTCTCCCCCTCGGGACTAACTATTTCATCGGCCTCCTCCTCGTCCCCTTCAGCATCGTCTTCATCATCAAAAGAAACGAGAAACTTGGCACCAATCTCGTCCGCTCTTGCATGGTCTATCTCCTTCGAGAGATCGAAGCCCGTAGCATGAATCTCCTCGAGGGTTTCCCTCCAAGATTTGCATCAGGCATATTCATTGCTTATTCTCTATCGATTGGAATCCCCCCTCAACTCCTTCTGAGCATCAGTAGCATCTTTTAGATAGATGGACACCTTCCTGTCGGCCTTTACTCGGACCTCTTCGGCTTCTGCTTGAGCCTCCACAATTTCAGCCTTCATCTTCAAGAGACCAGTTTTGAGCTTTGCTATCCTGCTCGCCTGAATTGAATTGCTCTCTCGAGCATTACGGAGTTGAATTTTGAGGGCAGATACTTTAGCCAAAGCATTCTTTCTGGCCGCAACAAGGACATCCATATGTGCCTTCAATTCGTTTCACTCAGAATTGACCTGGTTGACTTCGCTCCGAAGGCGTTCCAGCATCTCGATCTTTCGCTATAACTGAAACATCAAAGTGTTAACCTCTGAATACGGGAGGAGGAATCCATATTCATTCAGAACCAATGTTACCTGCTTCTCTAACCCATATTCATACTTGCGAGCTCGGTTCAGTTCCGATCGAAGGTGTACCAATTCCTTTTCCTTCTTATTAAAAAAAATCCTGACGGGTTTCTCCTCGTTCGAAGACCTACGCAACTTGGCCTCGCAGAAAAGCAGCTCAGTCTTGAGTTTGTCAAAGACCTACGAAAAAGAAGGCCTAGTTAGGAAAAGATAAAAAAGTATGAAGTTAGAAAGGTCGTAATGACATCACAAAACTCACCACAGAACAAAGTCGCTAAGCCTCCTTAAAGGTCGAGTTCATATCTACTAGTTCGGTCTCATCGGCCCCGGTAGAGCAACCCTAGAGGGGGTCGTGTTCACTCAGGACTCCGCCTAATTTGGGCGACCTCTGCCTCCAAGCTTCCCTCGTGGTATCTTCGGAGGAAGATGAGAATAATGGTGAAGGACCTGCTTCGTGGCCTCAGGAAAAGCACCCGAGGCACTCTGATCAGCAAAGGTGCAACGGAGCCCATCCCCTTCGGAGTACTTTTCGACGGCTCACAGCCAGCTGCCAAATTAGGTAATTAAGGACCTTCGCCCCTCTCCTATTTTGAGCCTCTCCCTCAAGGTTAGGGTCCTCGAGTCCAGCGGGCTTAACGGACTTGGGTCTTAGGAGGCCTCCTGGATCGATCCATCAACGTAGAACCATCCTCTTCGGCAGCGATATTGTCTAAAATTCGACCAACGAACATAAGATCTTCGTCGATGGCTACATTCCCTTTGCGCCTATGGGCAAGTCCTGCTTTGCTATGAACATCCTCGTCACTCAGGGATTCTTTCCTTTTATTGTCCTTCTTTGGCTCTGAAGCTGAAGGACCTTCCTCCTCCCCGGGAGGGGGGGGATGGTCTCATCTCGGAGAACTCACCAATGCCTGCCGCAGATAAAATAATATACTTAAAGAAAAGTATTCCTTAAAATAGGAACTACATAGCAAATACCATGGTGTTTTGCCTCCCATTTGCCCTTCGAAAAATCTCGCCACTTACGTTTGTCATAGGTCGAAGAAGCCGCCAATTTGCAGACCCAGTCCGCGAGATCGAGGACCGCATCTGGCATCCACGGGACCACTGTGGAAGGGGAAAAGGAGCGCTCTTATGAAATCTGGAAAAATTGAGAACAAAAGTAATAAATTACAGCATATTACTTACGTTTGAAATTCCATTCCTCGGGGAACGAAAAGAACTCCACAGGAATGATGTCAGCAGTCCTCACTCGAATAAACTGACTCATCCATCGTTGATCCTTGTCCTCGTCGTCGCTGGCGAAGAAGGGCTTGGTGGATTGGCGTCATAGTTTAATTAGACCTTGGAAATGTAGAGGTCGATACATCCTAATAAGGTGGCTAAGAGTAAACTCAAGCTCGGCCTTTTTAGCAATCTCATCATCAGCACGATCCACCAAAAAGATGGATGGATCTGAGCCAGAGTAACCCGATACTTTAGAAAGAACTCGAGCACGAGTCGGTCGAGGGGACCCAACGTAAAGAGGTATGTATACACGTTCAGAAACCCCTCTACATGGGCCATAATATCCTCTTCTCGAAAGGGTATCTTCAATACTACTTTTTCTCCCCATCCACAGTCTCTCCTCACAGCTTCGAGGTGTCCCTCCTTGATTGATCGAATGTACCTCGATGCGTGTTCTCAATAACCAGGGATATTGAAGGGTCTCTCTATCGTGAAATCTTTCTTCAAAGCGAAGCAATTCGAGATTCGTTTGCCAAGCGCCGGCGGTGTACCACCGGCCAGGCGGGAAGCAGAAGTAGGGCTTCCCTCTTTTTGATGAACGTATTTGGATATGGTAGCCATGATCTCTTCAAAACAAGAAAGGGGAGATGAAAACGCCGGCGAAAGCTTTAAACTGATACGATGGAAATGATGGAGGAAAGGAACTCTATAGAAGAAGATGGATGCACAAAGCGGTCAAAATCTTAAATGAGAGGGAAAGAACATATATATAAGATAAAATCAACGACTGTTCATTAACGTTGATAGCCAACCAGCTCTGACGAAGCAATTATGACCTTTGGGGAAACGAACTGGCGGGTCACTTTGATCACTTCGCGATCATGTCATAAGAATGATGTCACCACATGGCGCCTCGAAGGCTCGAGAAGTCAAATTGTTTTCTTATCTATCCTTTCTCAGAAAGGTATGTGATTGAAATCAGAGAAGCCCAATTTTAAGGGTCTCTGTTACGACAACGCGAAACTCGAAGGATTTGAAATTAGGTTCCAACCCGGCCTTTCAATAAACACATGATTCGGAACCTCGAAAGCATGATTACGAAGTAAAGGCAAAACAAGAAGATTATTTGTATTCCAAAAGGCGTATTTACATGAGTACATTTACAGATCCCTCACACAGAGCCCTTACCCAAAAAAAAGGAGAAATAGAAAGAACAAAAAAAAATGGCCTAGTCTTCATCTTCACTGCTCCCCGAGCCGCTAGCAGAGCCCTCATCGGAAGTTATAAGTGTTGCCGACTCTTCTTCTAAGGCCTTCGCTTCCTAGATCTTGATAGAGAGATCGAAACCCTTGGCATGCACTTCCTCAAAAACCTACCTTCGAACTTCTAATCGAGCATGCCCAAGGGTGCAGGTCAGCTTGAGCTTGGCCTCTTCAGAAATCTTCTTGGCTCGAGCATTTGTGGCAGCATCATCTTCTTGGTACGAGTATATGAGAGTGTCAGCCTCAGACTTGGTTGTGGATAGCGCGGCAACGGATTCAGCGTGATGCGCTTTATATTTGTGGCCCTCCTTTTTTCGCAGCCCGAAGAAGATGTTGGGTCGAGGTCGGCTCCTCTCGAAGAGTGTCCTTCTTAGAGGACATACTGTCCACGCTCCGCTTCAGGTCGAGAACCTCAGCACTTTTGGCCACAATATCTTCCCGAAGTTGCCCCGCTAGGTCATCCTTCTGTTTCATCTGCAAAAACCAAGTCAAATTGTCGAACGCTGAGTTATGGAAATGCAAAGCAAACCCTTTAAGGCTAAGCTACCTGTTCAATGAAGTTGGCCCACTCTTGGAACGCTTTCTCCGAGCCTGCTCGAAGGTTATTCAGTTCCTCTCCCCTCCGTGCATACAGAGTTTTTAGCTCATTCGACTCCGACACGAGCTTCCCAAACTCCTCCTCACAATGAGTCAGCTCGGCTCATAACTTGGAGAAGGCCCGATCGTAGAGCCTCACGACCTATAAAACAAAGAAAAAAAGTTAGTAAAGTAAGAATCAAAACTCAAAAACACAAGTATTATTACCTGTTTCTGGAGTTTCTCAGCCTCCTCGAGAATAAATGGAGCATTGAGATCATGCACCTCCTCAACACCGGAAAAATAATTTTCAAATATATCATTATCCCCCTGGGATATCCTCACGTCGGGAGTTTTCCTATTTTAGGCATCCCGTATTTATTCTGAAGAAAACGACGGGCCTGGCGGAGGATCATCTATGTTAACAACCCCAATCGGGGCCTTCTCTCTCCCTAGAAGAGTTTTAGAGCTGGGTCCCCTGAATTCGCCGACCAAGTGCTCATCGGTGCATGATTTATCCCGGTCGATGATCGGCTCAGGGACCGTATCAAAAGCCCTTGGCTCGGTAATATCCAACTCGACAGCCTTCGAAGCATCAACGTTTCGCTTTCCCCTAAGTACCAGTGGGCAACTGTCATCATCTTTGTCTTCAGCGCGAAGACTCTCAGCAGCTGCCGGAGTTAAGGCCGTTGTATGGCCCTAGGCTTTCGAGTTTTGACTCTCTTTGGTTTCGAAGACTCCGCCGACGTCCCCTTCTTTCTCTTCTTATCTTTGGTGGGTTTTTGGGTCTCCACTTCACCAGGTGGAGGCGGCCTCATCAAAACGGCTTCACTGAGGCCTGCATAAGCACAAAAGATCGAGTATACCACCAATAAATCTCTTACTCAGGAATTCAGATACGACAGTGATTAAAGCTTACCATGATTTTTGGCCTCCCATCGGGTTTTGGACAAGTCGCGCCAAATGTGTTTAGCATATGGGGAGATGGAATCCAATTGTCGTACCCAGCTCGGGAGATCTTTGACTGCACCATGGTACTCCTCAACGGATGCGTCATCAGAAGAGAATAAGTTCAAAAGGAAAAAAGAAAACATCCAATTAACGAAGCATATTCGATGAATCGACACTAACTCATATTCCATTCCTCGAGGAATGACATCTTCTCGTCAAGGATCAAGTCTGAGGTCCTGACTCGGATAAAGCGGATCATCCACCCTCGATCCTTGTCTTCGTCGATGCTAGCAAATAATTCCTTCAAGGATCGACGCTGCAGTTTAACTAGGCCACCTCTATATAGATGAGGGTTGTACAGTCTAATCATATGGTCGAGGGTGAAAGGAATCTCCTCGACCATGTTCGAAAAGTATCTGATTAGATAGACAATTCGCCAAAAAGAAAGATAGGTCTGGCCGAGCATCACTCGATATTTTCGGGGAAAATCGGCGATCACTGGATCTATTGGTGGCAAAGAAGGGTCCACAGGACCTAAGGTGAAGGGGTATGTGTATACGCTGAGAAAACTAGCTTTATCGGTAGTTATATCTTCTTCAGATGAAGGGATCTCCACTTGCACCGCCTCCCCCCAACGGCAATCGACCTTCACCTTTTCGATATCGGTTACCAGACTGACATATCAAGACATGGGCACGCATCGGCCCGCTACAGAAGAAGGACTATCAACCTTAAATCAGATGACGTTTCAAAGGGCCTGGGGATGCACTCCTCAACACGAGGGGGTACTACTACTGTTTTTCTCTTAGACGAGCGTGAAGAATAAGAAGGGGCTTTCTCCGTTTGAGGGACTTTCTTAGAAGTTTTGGCCATGATTATGGTGAAGTTTCAGAATAAGAAGAAGAAGCCAACGAAGAAATGAGTGCAGAGAAGGGATGAAAGAAGAAAACTGATTAATGAGGATTTGAAAATATTGTAAAGAGTAAAAATATGAAAGGTGAAGGATTGAAATATTTATAGGGATCCTCTAGGCGTATTGGAGGAGTTGAAAGGGCAGCGATAGCAGTTTGTGGATTTTCGAAAACCGTGTTGACATGACCTCTGTGCAACCTTTCTGTCACATCAATTGCTGATTTCACGCGGCTGACTTCACGAGGGGAATATCGAAGAGCCAATAATTCAAAATTGTTTCTCATCATTTCATTCTAAGAAAAGCGAGGACTATTTGTATAAGGCCAAAATCGGGGAAGCCCGATTTTAGGGCCTCTATGGTATTCAAAGTCCGGTCTCGAGAGGCTCGAAGCAGAGTCTGAAGTTCTACCCCAAGGTACATCCCTCGAGAGAGTATATCGAAGTCGTCACAACAGACCTCGTGGCAGTATAAAAATCGATCATGGAAAGGCGGGTTTATTCTCAAGGACACGTGGTCGGAACTGATAAGGTCCGCAAGAAATAGTACAAGTCCGTACTGAGTCATTATACAGCTGTACCAATAGTATTTCCTTGTAATAATTAGGGATGTACTATGTTGGGATTCTCCCCTCCTATATAAATGGGATCCCTATCATTTTGTAAAGGGGGAATATTAACTACAATAGAACATTCTCAGCTTTTTTCGTGCTCAACATTGTCTCTTAACTTTATTGCTCCTTGTTTATTATTCTTCATTTATTATTTTTCATTTACTGCTATTATTCGACCTCAAGGCCCCCGCTTCCAGCGAGCTCGAGGCCCCAGCCTTGTGACAACTTTGGTTTGCTTATCTCATTTTCCTTGCTTATATTTATTGCTTCTTAATTATTAACTAGTATTGAAATAAATCACGTATTTTTAGAAACACAAATCAAATATAATTGTTAAAAACTATTTTCAAGGTAAACAACATGGTTAAAGATAAAATTTCCTTTAAAGTCCCTTAAAGCTAAAGAATATGGAAAACATTTTTTGTAAATAACCAATTTTCTTAAAAATTATGCATTTCATTTTAATTTTTAATACAACACATCAAATAGTAGATAAGAAGTAATCTATTTATTACTAATCCATATATTATTAATCCTTACATTAATAATCTACCTTATTTAGCACTATTATTATACACCCTGCCAAACGGAGTCCGGAACCAAAATAATGTCCTTTTGGACAAAAAAACCTTAATAGGTGGTAAAAAGAAAGTTACAAAATATATATAACGCATTAATTCTGTGCGCTATACCTTAACGGTAACTTTTGCTGTTAAGGTATAGCGCACAAAATTAGTACGTTATACCCCTGACTTTCTGACTGGTCAGGTATAACGCATGTATTTTGTACGCTATACCTATAGCGTTTTATTTTTCCGCGCTATACCCTTTATTTAATCCTCTTTATCTTTCCCAACCCCACTAGATCCTCGATCCTCTTCTCCCCCATTTTTCTACTCTCCCTATCTTCTGGTCCCACCCCCCC
>ML372763.1:0-12124 GCA_005239525.1 Nicotiana knightiana | reverse complement strand
TTTTGGACTGGAAAATACAAACTTTGACTACTAAAAGACTTGAAAAAAAAAACAGAAACAAAAGGATTGGCAGTAGGAGGGGAAAAAATCTGAACTTAGGTTGTCTTATAGTTGTGGTTTTCTTTCCTAAGGGATTTGGTTTTGTTTGCTGCTTTGGTCCAATCATTTGGTATTCAAAAAATCATCTTTTCCTGGATTTCTTTGCTGTGATTTTCTTGCTGTTCGTGGGTGCTGTTTGTTGCTGCTGGGTTTCTCTTCTTTTGCTAACTTCCATCTGCCTGACCTTTATTTGGTCAGGACTTTCTGTTGTTGTCTTACTCTTAAAGGTATGTAAAACCAATTTTTTTTCTTTATATATGAAATATGAAGATCTGAAATCTGTTGTCTTTCCCCCATGAATCTGCATTTTTATTTGCTTAGACTTATTTCTGTATAAACTTATGTGCATATATATAGAGTAACACATTATGTTTGTTTAGATTCTAATCTCTGAATTTTACATAAGTCTGTTTCATCTTAAAACTGCCTGTTATATGTCTGTGCAATCAATGTTTATGTTGGAAAATAGCATCAAAGGGTAATGAACTTAACCTCTCATGGTTAAGTTCATCCTACAAAGATGCTGAAATACTGGTTTATTCCAGGTTTTAGATATCTAGATACTGTTATGAAACAACACTAGGGTAGATGAATTTGACCCTCTATAATGGTCAAATTCACCCCATATCAGGTGCTTAAACAATAGTTTAGTTGCTGAAAGTCACCCTCTTAAGGGTATAAAATAGGTGATCAAAAAGGGCTTTGGAATAAGGAATCTGGACTCTTTAAATGTCCAGATTCATTCTCTAAAAATGCCTAAATTATCAAAGTCCCTGTATAGTTTGGAATTATGTTAGCATCAGCACTAGGGTAGATGAATTTGATTTGTTGATAATCAAACTCACCCCATGATAAGTGCACAAATGTTAGTATGTTGGCTGAAGTTTACCCTTCAAAAGGGGTATAAAGTATGTCGTTGAGAAGGCCATTAGAGTGAGAATCTGAACCCTTGGATGGTCAGATTCATCCTCTAAAAAATGCCTAGATAAGTAAAGTTTCTTATAGAGTTTAGAATTATGTTAGTTTTAGCACTTGGGTAGATGGATTTGACTCTTTAATAGTCAAATTCACCCCTAGGTAGTGCCTAAACAGTAGCCTAGGGTGCTGAAAATTACCCTTTACGGATATAAAGTGGATAATCAAAGGCTCTTTAGAGGAAAGAATCTGAATCCTTTATTATGATCAGATTTATCCTCTTAAGATGCCTGCATAACCAAGTCAAGAAATTAATATGGACTGAAGGTCCCAAGTATGAAAAATGACATTCCGGAGTTGAGTTGATCCTTTTATAATCATACTCAATGAGAAAGCGCATAAATAATTCTGCCAGATAGTATGGTTTAAACACACGCAATATCAGGATTAAAACTGACCTCTTCATGGTCAGTTTGGTTTTGGTAGTTGCACAACACCTAAATTATATTGGGGTGTTCTACAGATTACAAAGAGAAGGCTCGAACGTAAGGCCTCAAGGGAGTTTCGAGTCAGCAAATTAGTTAGAATCTTATTTTTAGTTTCTTTCATTCTGGAAAATGTATAGCGGCAGTCAAGTTATAATCCCCCTGTATTTCTTTAGCTTTCATTGTAATGTAATTTAAGACTGGACTGTACGCTTAATTTCAGTTTTATTCATGTTCCTGAAATTTCGAGTTTACATTTTTGTCTGTTCTGCAATGATATTAGACAAAAGAACGTATGTAAAATCTGTATAAACATCCCGTTTGGATTTTTGGGAAAAATGGTTATTTCAAATTCAGTAGAGTTTCAACATGAATAGAATCGGTAGATTATCCTCAGTTTATCTTGTATCTCATAAATTTGCAAAAATCAATGTATACATATGTGTGAACTCTAATCCTTTAGATGCGTGAGAATAGGTTGTTTAGAATTGGTAAGGAGTACTGTTTCAAAATTAATAAAACCGCCTATGGCATGATCTTTGTTAGAAATCATGAAATTCTGGAAGAAGTAGAGTGATTTCATCTTGCCCATTCGTATCAGAATTAACAAGTAACATATTTAGATATCTGAATTTCATAAGTGTATATATCTGAACGAACAAGGGACGTTCTGATTCCCATATTTGCCATCGTTGGCTAAAAACACATTCTTTTCAGAACTAGTAGTCCTATCACAAGGAGAGCTGACTTAGGATGGCCTAATGTGATAAAACGGGGCTAGATGAGGCCATAGCCCATAAGATGTTCTCTTAGAGCAATGAATATCGTTTTAGGAGATCTTCTAGGTAGAATGAATACCTTTAGTTCGAAATTTTGATAAAAAATCAAATATTATACCAAAGCTACCTAACCAACACTCGGGAGCGACAACTCATGTCCCCGTCTTCAACTTCAAATTATAATAAAAATCACATGTTGTAATTACGGGTGCATTTCATGTGGCGTAATTATAATGTGTCTAAAAATGACAAGTGCACACCATCGTGACTTGTTTTCAAGATAAGTCCATAAATATTAAAAGCGGCTAAAAAGTGAAAAAAGCCTAAAAGCACAATAGGCAAAAAATATGTAAATAATCAGACAATTTAGGCCAAATAATAATAGTTAAGCGACCGTGCTAGAACCACGGAACTCGGGAGTGCCTAACACCTTCTCCCGGGTTAACAGAATTCCTTACTCGGATTTCTGGTCGCAGACATTTTAAACAGAGTCAAAATTTCCTCGGTTTGGGATTTCAATAAATAAATGGTGTCCCGGAACACCGTAAAAAATCCGGGTGGAAAATCTGAAACTAATAAATAAATCCCAAATCCGCATAATGTCACTTAAATTGGAAAAAAATCCCATATCCAACCCTTGTCGGAAAAAAGGAGGTGTGACAGAGGCCAGGAGGCCCACTTCAGCAAATGCCCATTCCTGAGTGGAAATATGAGCGATCAACTATGGACTTCGTGGTTGGGTTTCCTCAGAATTTGCGGAAGGTTGACGCGGTTTGGGTCATTGTGGATAGATTGACCAAATCGGCGCATTTCATTCCAGTGGCTACTACTTATACTTCTGAGAGGTTGGCCCAGATTTACATTCGGGAGATAGTCTGGTTGCATGGTGCGCCGGTGTCCATTATATCAGATCGAGGTCCTCAGTTCACCTCGCACTTCTGGAGAGCATTACATAGTGAGATGGGTACACAGATAGACCTCAGCACAACATTTCATCCTCAGACTGATGGTCAGTCGGAGCGTACAGTTTAGATATTGGAGGACATGCTCATGGCATGTGTGATTGACTTCGGAGGTCGATGGGACCAGTTCTTGCCTTTGGCCGAGTTTGCTTATAATAATAGTTATCATTCCAGCATTGAGATGGCACCATTTGAGGCTTTGTATGGTTGGTGATGTCGTTCTCCTATCGGGTGGTTTGAGCCTGGCGAGGCTAAGTTATATGGCAGCGACCTGGTCAGGGATGCTTTGGAGAAAGTGAAGCTGATTTAGGAGAGGCTCCGCACAGCATAGTCCAGACAGAAGAGTTACGCGGATCAGAGGGCGCGTGATGTATCATTTATGGAGGGAGATAGGGTCCTATTGAAAGTCTCGCCTATGAAGGGTATTATGAGGTTTGGGAAGAAGGGCAAGCTGAGCCCAAGGTTTATAGGCCCCTTCGAGGTGTTGAGGCGAGTTTGGGAGGTTGCTTATGAGATGGCCTTACCTCCAAGTTTATCAGGAGTTCATCCAGTTTTTCATGTATCCATGCTCCGGAAGTACCACACCGATTTCTCTCACGTGGTGGATTTCAGCACTATTCAGTTGGATTTCCCCTAAATAAAACCTCCCATAGCGGCTTATTATGATTTATGACTTGCGAGGAATGGTGGTCTGGGATTCGGAGGTGTTTAGAGTGCTATAGGAACATTTGGTTTCTTAAGGTTGGCCTTTAAGGTGAAGTTTCAGTTCGGTCAATATTTTTAGTAAACGATCTCGGAATCGAGTTTCGACAATTTCGGTAGCTTCGTATGATGATTCCGGACCTGGGCGTATGTTCGGAATGGGTTTCTGATGACTCGGGAGCGTTTCGGCGCCCAATATTGAATTAAGAGTTCCTTAAGTTCCTATTATGGTTTGGGACATGGTTTTGCGATATCGAGGTCCGAACGGAATTTCGAGATCGGGAATAGTTCCGTTATGTCATTTATGACTTGCCTGCAAAATTTGGTGTCATTCCGAGTAGTATAGGTCGGTTCGGCGCGTTGTTAGCGAAGTCTAGAAAACTTAAAGTTCCTAAGTTTGGTTCTAGGGGTTTTGAGGTGTGATTTTGAGTTTTAGCGTTGTTTTGGGTGTTCCGAAGGCTCGAGAGAGTCCGTATTATTATTTGGGACTCGTTGCTATATTTGGACGGGGGCTCGGATGGGCCCAGGTGCCTCCCGGACACCACACGAGGCCAAAAACCAGCTGCATTAGCTGCTGGTGCACCTGTTCTGGTGTGACCGCAGATGCGGTTTCCTAGTTGCAGGTGCGGGACCGCTCCTGTGGTCCCAGCCTCGCAGGTGCGACCCTCCAGTGGTCAGGCCGATTCTCGCAGGTGCAGATAGAATTCTGTAGGAGCGGAGCCGGAGGTGCGGTCTCCACTCCGCAGGTGCGGGCCCAGGCATCCTAGTCCATTTCCGCAGGTGCGAGACCGCAGATGCGGAAACACTGTTTAGACAATGTGTTTTTATACACGGGAATTAACTCATTTCCCTTATCTTCATCTTCTTCCTTGGGGAGATTTCCACCATTTTAGAGGGGCAAACGACCTGGTCATTGAAGGTAAGTAACCTCCACTATAATATTAGCTTCATGCATGAAATACTAGCTTAATTAACTTCCTAAATTAGTGGAAATTCAAGAATGGGGTAGTAACCTAGGGCTTTCGATAATTTGAGAATTTACCCGTTAATTAGCCATGAAATCAAGTAGAAATCGTGTATTAATGATCCTTAGGCTGAGTGTTTCCTTCGAGAATTTTCGGAATCCGAGCATGTGGGCCCGGGGTTGGATTTTAGAATTTGTTCAAGAATGGGAAATTTACTAAATGAGTAGGAGAATTTCCATATTTTGAGCATAAATTAATGAATTTGTATAACATTTGGCTAGTTTCGAGTCCTCGGGTGTAGAGTTCGGAGTTTCGGGCGCGTTCTTGGTCCGGGAAATAGGTTCGACACGAGGTGAGTCTCCTTTCTAACCTTGTAAGGGGGAAATGTCCCCATAGGTGGTTATAAATAATTGCATGTCCTTATTTGCGGGGGCTACGCACGCACGAAGTGACGAGAGTCCATGCGTAGCTACTACTATGTTATGTTGGGTAGTTCTAGGAATCACGAGCATGCTTATATGTGCCTTACATGTATTCCTAAACGTATATTGAATTGCATATTATCCCTGATTTGGCATGAGAATATTAGTAAGTTGTGGTCCATGATATATTTCTTAGGTTCTTGCCTTAGAGAATAATCTCTGATAATTCCCTGAAAATTGATAATTTTATGTATGTATGTGGCACCGTGTCACATGTATGATTCCTGGATGGATAGCCCTACTATTATGTCAACCGCGTCGCATGTTTGATTCGCGAGCGGGTTAATAGATGCATCTATGGTTCGAGCCGTTTGATCCTCGGCAGTGCACATTTATTTTTTCGCGACGTTCCGGCCGTACGTGTCCGGCCTATTATGTGCTGTATGATTCACTGGGAATTTGTTGTAATTATACAAACTGGTTCATGTTAATAAGGGAATTTAGTACATTATGTGCTAGTGTAATTTGACATGCAAAGGTAAATACAACTATACTTGATGATTAATCTCCTTGTGATTTCTATGACTGTTATGCCTGCCTAGTTCCTATTAAATTAGTTTATTTGTAAAATGTTGACCCTAGTAGGTATCACGTCTACCTCTCGTCACTACCTCTTCGAGGTTCGGCGGGATACTCACTGGGTACATATTTGTTTATGTACTCATGCTGCACTTCTGTACTTAATTGTACAGGTTCTGAGGCTGGTGCATCTGGTTATCAGACCGGATCTCGATCCTAATCTCAGTTGGACCCGACTTCAAGGTGATCTGCTTCTCCTGACGATCCTCGGCGCCACCTTGGAGTTTTCTTTTTCTTATTTCCCGTCTATTCATATCAGACAGTGGGATTGTATATGATGTTTGGTATATTCTGTTAGTATGCCCGTAGGACTTGTGACACTAGTTCCTCGCACACACTTAGTAGTTATTTTTGGTTTACGGGTTTGTATCTATATATATTGGCTCATTTCTCATCATGACTGTTTTGATTAAAACTGGTTAACTATCGTTGTCAAATCACGTTTGAACTATTAAAAGCTGAGTGTATTTTTAAAGTGTTTAAACCTATAAAAAGGAACCTTTAGTTAATTTAGAGTAGGCTTGTTTGACCCCGCTGTTGGGCGCCATCACGACCTCAGTTAGGATTTTGGGTCGTGACAACATGGTATCAGAGCACTAGATTCACGTAGGTCTCACAAGTCACGGGCAAACCTAGTAGAGTCTTGCGGATCGGTATGGAGACGTCTGTACTTATCTTCGGGAGGCTATAGGGTGTTAGGAAAACCTCTCCTTATTTTTATTCTATCGTGAAGACAATGGTTGACTAAATTTCTTTCTTCTATTCTCTCACAGATGGTGAGGACGCGTACATCCGATGTTCCAGATCCGGGAGGGGCCGCTACCCCCGTTGTTCGCGGCCGTGGCAGAGGCCGGGGGAGGGAAGCAGCCCGAGGCAGGGGACAAGGCATCCCCGAGCTATTCTAGCTGTACCATCAGAGGACCCCAGTATAGAGGAGCAGGGTGAGGTGCCCCCAGCAGGTCCTGCTCCAGTAGATTTCATGACGGCGCCAGGATTCCAGGAGATCATGGGCCGTATGATGCGATTCATGGACACTATGTCCCAGGCTGGTTAATTTTCAGTGGATCCTGCCACATCTCAGGTAGGAGGGGGAGCCCAGACTCCTACTGCCCAGGCTGCAGGACAGACATCAGCGCTTCATCATACCCCGAGTACACTGCCCGTGGGTGGAGCCCAACCGGTAGCAGCAACACCTGAGCTCAGACCAGCTGCGGACGGCAATCCGCAGAAGTTACTGGATAGATGGACCCGATTGCACCCTCCTGTGTTCGAGGGTGAGAAGGGCGAGGATGCCCAGGACTTTATTGACAGTTGCAGGGACAGACTGCACAACATGAGGATACTAGAGTCCCATGGAGTGGACTTCACTACTTTCCAGCTTGAGGACCGGGCCCGCAGATGGTGGCAGTCCTACATCCTGGGTAGACCAGCAGGTTCCCCTACCATCACTTGGGAGTAGTTCACTCAGCTGTTCCTGGACAGATATATTCCACCCTCCGAGAGGGAAGAGTTGCGATATCAGTTTGAGTAGCTGGAGCAGGGGTAGATTTCCGTGACAGATTATGAGGCTAGATTTTCTGAGATTTCCCGTCATGCCCTTATGATATTGCCTACTGATGCTGAGAGAGTGCGGATATTTATAGCAGGGCTGCACTCATGTATTAGGGCCAACATGTCCCGAGAGGTGGAGATGGGGACTCCCTATCAGCTTGTGGTCGAGATAGCTCGCCGAATTGAGGGTTATCGTTCGAGAGGCAGAGAGTAGGTTCAGCAGGATAAGAGGGCTATATTTTCGGGAGATTTCAAAGGTGCCCCAGCCAGGGGTAGAGGTCAGTTCGGTAGAGGCAAGTCTAGCAGGCCTCCATATTAAGCTCCTCCGCCACCTCCCCGTGGTGCTCCAGTGCGGCCCTATTTCAGCGTCATGCCAGAGAGTTCCTACCGCCTACTAGCCCTTCAGGGTTCCTCAGGCGGGTATTCCGGTCATCAGGGGTCATCTATTCCTTACTTCAGTGCCATGCCGAAGAATTTTCACCGTCCCCTAGTTGTCCAGGGTCCTTCTTCAGGGCAGCAGGCCATGCCACCAGCCAGATGTTATGATTGTGGGGAATCGGGCCATATAAGGAGGACTTGTCCCAGGCTTCGGGGCAAATCCGTTCAGCAGAGCTATTAGCCTACATTTCCAGAACCGACGGTTTGCCCACCCAGAGGTGGAGGGAAGGCTGGTAGAGGTCGTCCCAGAGGTGTAGGCCAGGCAGGGGGAGCACTGCCAGCCCCTATTCATGCCAGCGGAGGTCAGCCAGCTCCTGTTCATTCTGGCGGGGCTCAGTCTTCCGGTGCTCCAGCTAGATTCTATGCTATCCCGGCCAGATCAGATGCAGTGGCCTCAGACGCCGTGATCACATGTATTATTACAGTATGTGGTAGAGAGGCATTAGTGTTATTTGATCCATGATCCACTTATTCCTATGTTTCAGCCTTATTTTCTCAGTTTCTAGATGTCCCTCGTGAGTCCTTGGGTTCTCCTATTTATGTGTCCACTCCCGTGGGTGATTCTGTAGTTGTAGACCAGATTTGTCGGTCCTTTATGGTTTTATTTTGTGGATTCGAGACTCGAGCGGATCTCTTATTGCTAGACATGGTTGATTTCGAGATTATTTTGGGCATGAATTAGCTATCTCCTTATCATGCCGTGCTAGATTTCCATGCCAAGACAGTTACTCTAGCCATGCCTGAGTCGCCTAGGCTGAAGTGGAGAGGTTCCCAGTTAGTACAGGCAACCGAATTATTTCATTCTTAAAGGCTCGACATATGGTCGAGAAGGGTTGTCTGGCCTATTTTGCTTATGTGCGGGACACCACCGCCGAGTCTCCGCCGATTGATTGAGTGCCAGTGGTTTGAGAGTTTGCCGATGTATTTCCTTCGGATCTTCCGGGCATGCCTCCGGATCGTGATATTGATTTCTGCATTGACTTAGCTTCAGGCACCTAGTCGATATCTATTCCTCAGTACCGTATGGCTCTGAAAAGTTTGAAAGAGTTGAAGGAGCAGCTTGAGGAGTTGTTAGCTAAGGGGTTCATCAGGCCGAGTGTATCGCCGTGGGGTGCTCCAGTTCTATTTGTAAAGAAGAAGGATGGGTCTATGCAGATGTGTATTGATTACCGCCAGTTGAACAAAGTTACCATTAAGAACAAGTATATTTTGCCGCGCATTGATGATTTGTTTGACCAGTTGCAGGGTGCTCGTGTGTTTCTAAGATTGATTTGAGATCGGGGTATAATCAGTTGAGGATTCGGGCTTCAGATGTTTTGAAGACTGCTTTTTGTACGAGATATAGCCATTATGAGTTCCTGGTGATGTCCTTTGGTTTGACTAATGCTCCGGCGGCATTCATGGACTTGATGAATAGGGTGTTCAGGCCGTATATTGATTCCTTTGTTATTGTCTTCATTGATGACATTTTGATTTACTCACGTAGTCTGGGGGAGCACGAGCAACATTTGAGAGTTGTGCTCCAGACTTTGCGAGAAAAAAATCTATATGCTAAGTTCTCCAAGTGTGAGTTCTGGTTGGATTTCATGGCGTTCTTGGGGATGTGGTATCCGGAGAGGGTATCAAGGTTGATCCTCATAAGGTTGAGGCGGTTCAGAGTTGGTCGCATCCTACTTCAGCTACAGAGATCAGGAGCTTCTTGGGCCTAGCAGGCTATTATCGTTGATTTGTGGAGGGGTTCTCTTCTATTGCAGCTCCATTGACTAGATTGACTCAGAAGAATGCCCTGTTTCAATGGTATGACGAGTGTGACGAGAGCTTTTAGAAGTTCAAGACAACATTGACCTCAACACCAGTTCTAATATTTCCTTCCGGTTCTGGGATGTATACAGTATATTGCGACGCTTCGCGCGTTGTCTTGGGGTGTATATTGATGCAGGAAGGGAGAGTTATTGCTTATGCTTCACGCCAGCTGAAGGTTCATGAGAAGAATTACCCTGTGCATGATTTGGAGTTGGCGGCGATTGTTCATGCTCTTAAGATTTGGAGACACTACTTGTGTGGAGTGTCTTGTGAGGTTTATACAGACCATCGTAGCTTGCAGCACTTGTTCAAGCAGAAGGATCTTAATTTGAGGCAGGTGGCTTGAGTTGTTGAAGGATTATGATATCACCATTATTTATCACCCGGGCAAGGCAAATGTGGTAGCAGATACTTTGAGCAGGAAGGCGGAGAGTATGGGAAGCTTAGCTTATATTGCAGCAGAAGACAGACCTCTAGCCTTGGTCATTCAGTCCTTGGCTAATCGCCTGGTGAGATTAGACCTTTCAAAGCCTCGTCGAGTTCTTGCCCATGTGGTTGCTCAGTCTTCGTTATTGGGGGAGATTAAGGCTCGGCAGTATGATGATCCGTGTTTGGCTGAGCTACGAGAGACAGTGGTTCAGGGCAGGGCCAAAGAGATTATTATTGGCGAGGATGGTGTTCTGACACTTCAGGGTCGCTTATGTGTTCCTATGGTTGATTGCCCGAGGGAGAGGATTCTAGAGGAGGCACACAGTTCTCGGTATTCTGTTCATCCTGGTGCTACGAAGATGTATCGTGATTTGAAGCAGCATTACTGGTGGAGGCGAATGAAGAAGGACATTGTGGAGTATGTGGCTAGGTGTCTTAATTGTCAGCAGGTTAAGTATGAGCACCAGAGGCCAGGAGGCCTACTTCAGCAGATGCCCATTCCTGAGTGGAAATGGGAGCGCATCGCTATGGACTTCGTGGTTGGGTTGCCTCAGACTTTGCGGAAGGTTGACGCGGTTTGGGTCATTGTGGATAGATTGACCAAATCGGCGTATTTATTCCAGTGGCTACTACTTATACTTATGAGAGGTTGGCCCAGATCTACATTCGGGAGATAGTCCGGTTGCATGGTGTACCGGTGTCCATTATATCAGATCGAGGTCCTCAGTTCGCCTCGCACTTCTGGAGAGCATTACATAGTGAGATGGGTACCCAGATAGACCTCAGCACAACATTTCATCCTCAGACTGATGGCCAGTCAGAGCGTACAATTCAGATATTGGAGGACATGCTCAGGGCATGTGTGATTGACTTCGGTGGTCAGTGGGACTAGTTCTTGCCTTTGGCCGAGTTTGCTTACAATGATACTTATCAGTCCAGCATTGAGATGGCACCATTTGAGGCTTTGTATGGTCGGCGATGTCGTTCTCCTATCGGGTGGTTTGATCCTGGTGAGGCTAAGTTATATGGCACCAACTTGGTGAGGGATGCTTTGGAGAAAGTGTAGCTAATTCAGGAGAGGCTCCGCACAACATAGCCCAAACATAAGAGTTACGCGGATCAGAGGGCGCGTGATGTATCATTTATGGAGGGAGATAGGGTCCTGTTGAAAGTATCACCTATGAAGGGTATTATGAGGTTTGGAAAGAAGGGCAAGCTGAGCCCGAGGTTTATAGGTCCCTTAGAGGTGTTGAGGCGAGTTGGGGAGGTTGCTTATGAGCTGGCCTTACCTCCTAGTTTATCAGGAGTTCATCCAGTTTTTCATGTATCCGTGCTTTGGAAGTACCACGCCGATTTCTCTCACGTGGTGGATTTCAACACTATTCAGTTGGATGAGAGGTTGGGCTACGAGGAAGAGCCAGTTGCTATTATTTATAGACAGGACCGCCAGTTGAGGTCCAAGAGAGTTTCTGCCGTAAAGGTCCAGTGGAAAGGCCAACCAGTCGAGTATGCAACCTGGGAGTCCGAGGAGGACATGCGGAGCAGATATCAACACTTATTCAGCACTCTAGGTATGATTCTAGACCCGTTCGAGGATGAAAGTTTGTTTAAGAGGTGGAGAATGTAACGACCCAACCGGTCGTTTTGCATTATCGAACCCTGTTTCCCTAAATGAAACCTCCCATAGCGGCTTATTATGATTTATGACTTGCGGGGACTGGTGGTCCGGGATTCGGAGATGTTTAGAGTGCTATAGGAACATTTGGTTTCTTAAGGTTGACCTTTAAGGTCATGTTTGACTTCGGTCAACATTTTTAGTAAACGACCTCGGAATCGAGTTTTGACGATTTTGGTAGCTTCGTATGATGATTCCGGACCTGGGCGTATGTTCGGAATGGGTTTCTGATGAACCGGGAGCGTTTCGGCGCCCAATAT